>CATIWF010143938.1:0-68556 GCA_949630135.1 Balakata baccata
TTTCAAACTTTTCAATTTAGTACTTGAGCAAATTTATTTTCTTAAATTTCATATCTCAAATGATCTTATCTCCTCAAATTGAACATCCCAATATTCTCAGAAAAATTTTCTCTTCAAAATGGTCTTTCCAATTTTACAAAATGACCACCAGTGAGAAAATTTCGTTTTTGCGGTTTAGTCCTTTTTCTAAATAATGTCTGTAAAAATTCATCTGAAATCCAATTTCTAAATTATCAATTTTTAAAATCTTAGAATTCAATTGTGATCACCTTAGCATCATTGCGATAGTAAACGCATATCTCTAACTCTCAATCGGAATATCGGATTATAAATCTACACCAGGAACATTATTTATGTAAATCGGAGTCATTAACCTTCAAATATCTCTATATAACTTCACATATGACCTTAAAATATTATTCTTCTCATCATGGTATGCTTAACTCAAATTCTTACCGCTAGGAGAAAACTCTGTATTCCCGGCCCAGTCTGTTGCCTTGATTTATATGTATGACACGAAATTGCAACGTTTCATCAAATCAACTCAATATTCATATTAAGCGTCATATTATCATATTAAATTAGATTTTTCACATTCATATGTTCGTATTTAGACTCTGATCGGTACGTCTCCGTACTGCAGTACAAACGACAGTAATATGCATATATAGTCAGGGTCTATATTGCGGATATGACACATCCAAAGAGTATATCTATTTCTCTTTCTCTTTTTACCTATATTTAGAGAGTTTTATGTATTCTAACAGTTTTTCTAAATTCTTTATTACTTATCTCACTCATTAAATTTTATATTATTCATCATTAGATTTCAGAGCCATAAAAAGCTCTTTAGTAATATTTTACTATTTATTTTTCATATATTTTGTTATTTTCTCTCTCTTTCCTTCTTTTTTATCTTTTATTGTATGTCTTCATTTTTTTTAGATAGCTATATTAATAAAAAATAAAAACATGCAGTAAGATAAATAATATTGTTGGAGTGTATATAATTTTCAAAACAAACTAAAATAATAAGTGAATTTTCTATAATATAATAGAGAGTGAAACAAATAGTATTGTTGGAAATACTCTTATAACTAACGGTAAATATCTTAAAATTTAATAAAAATACTACATAGTTTAATAGAAATAAAGCAAAATGAGCAAATACTATAATTTTTAAATATCAAATTGTACTAATGCAATATATCAAATCTCATATTTTTTTTCTAAAATGACCAATGAAAAGTAAATATCTTTAGTATTTTAAATTATGGACAAATTTCATAAAAAATCATAAACTTTCAATTTTTTATCAAAATAATCTTATACTTTATTTTTTAATTTTTAAATATACATATTTTCAATTTTATATCAAATGTAGTATTGGGAGGAATTTAATTTGGTTTAACAGTAACGTGACACTCAAAATTTATTTATTTTTTTAATTTGGCACTACTGAGAAGTATTAATATTGTATATGTGTTATTTATTTTTTAAAATTAATATGACAATTTTTTGAAATAGCGTGATAATAATTAAAAAACTACACAAATCTATGCAAAACTAGATATCAAATGACAATAAATTTACTTAGATATAAATATATTTATTTAAAACTAATCGTATATAAGTTATATCTAAAAACATAATCGGATCAATGCAAATGTGCTGCTAGTATGATAGCTGTCTATATAACCGAATAAAAAATAGGTTTGAAATGTCACGTTAGTGTTAAACTAAACTAAATTAGTTTCAAGACTTCATTTGGTAAGAAATTGAAATTATATATATTTAATAGTTAAAAAATAAAGAATAAGACTATTTTGATATAAAAGTGAAAGTTTAGATTTTTTTTTTTCAAATTACCCTTAAAGTCTTTAATAAATAAATTGACATCTTGTGAAAATTTTTGGAAATTTAGGTAAGCAGTATTTTTAAAATTTGAATGGTAGCATTTTTTTAATGAATATGTTCAATGCAATTTTTTGTCCAAATTCAGACCGAATAACTAAAAAAAACAGATACTATTGCAAAATAACAAGTCATTGTATAATAATTAATATTACATCATAATGAAAGCATTAATTAAAACTCTAATTAGTCGATGTATCATAATTAATCTCGTTCCAATCAAAGTATTAAAATTTACTTAAAAAAATTAGAATGAAAAAAGATAATTAAATTAAAAATAAAATCATAATGTAATAGGGAATGGAAGATAATAACATTTACAAATAAATTTAAACATACTATTTAAGCTATAATAATAATAATAACAATATGAAATTAACAATGTAACTCACTCAAGAAATTGCCTTTACCCATGAAGGCTTTATTGTGGCACTGAGAACTTCACACCAAGGCAAGCCATAATTAAAATTAAAGAAGCAACACCCATAAGAACAACACTCTTTCTTGATCTAATTTGTTTGTGATTCAATCCAATTATATTTTGTCAAATCATTTTGCATAAACTAGAAAGCATAATTGAATTGATTGATCGAGACTTCGATCTAGATATATATTGTCTGATGCACCTAAAAGAGTATTGATTGAAACAATAGTCCTAATGAATAGGAGAAAGTGGAGGCCATTTTCCAAATTTAGGGTGGTGGAAGTACTTTGGCGGAATTTTTGGGAAACGAGGAAGATTAGGGAAAGGAGGGTATGGCTTCTTTTGAAATGGAGGAATCTTTGGAAGTGGAGGTAAAGGCTTATAAAATATTGGTGGTTTTGGTTTGTAGATAGGAACAGGAGGTGGTAAAGGTTTGGTCACTGGTGGCTCTGGAATTGGAGGAGACTTATAAACTGGTGGTTTAGGTGGAAAATAATTCTTAGGAGGCCGTGGTTTCTTGATTGGAACTGGTGGTGGAAGGGGTTTAACAGGAATTGGAGGTGGCTGGTAGACCGGTACTGGTGGAGGAAACACTTCTGGTGGTGGCTTATAGATTGGTACTAGTGGAGGAAACACTTTTGGTGGCTGATAGATCGGTACTGGTGGAGGAAACACTTTTGGCGGCTGATAGATCGGTACTGGTGGAGGAAACACTTTTGGCGGCTGATAGATTGGTACTGGTGGAGGAAACACTTTTGGTGGCTGATAGATCGGTACTGGTGGAGGAAACACTTTTGGCGGCGGCCCGTAAATTGGCGGTTTAGGTGGAAAAAGCATCTTAGGAGGGCATGGTTTCTTGATTGGAACTGGTGGTGGCTTGTAGACGGGTGCCGGTGGAGGAAACTCCTTTGGTGGTGGCTTGTAGACAGGTACAGGTGGAGGAAACACCTTTGGAGGTGGCTTGTAAATTGGTACAGGTGGAGGAAATTCCTTAGGGGGTGGCTTGTAGACTGGTACTGGTGGAGGAAACACCTTTGGCGGTGGCTCTGAAACCGGAACCGGCGGAGGAAGAGGCTCAGGAGGGAAGAATTTAAGTGGAAAGGGAGGGAAAACCTTAGGAGGGAGATGAGGAAAGACTTTAGGAGGCAATGAGTGAGGATGGCCAAAGCTTTTAAATGGAGGGAATTTGGGCAATGATGGGTACTTAAAGTGAGGCCAAAGAAACTTTGAAGTGCAGGTCACAGTTGAAAATTTCAGCTTTCCTGCCAACCCAAATGAGTAATTTTCATTATTTTTAGATTTGAAGACAGTCCTGGAAGACTGTAAATCCGAGTGAGTAAGGCATGGTGAAGCTGATGCACTATGAAGTCGAGCATAACATTCTTCCTTCAATTTTCCATCTTTTAGCATATCGGAAGGAAGATTCACTTTGAATTTTCCTTCTTGGTCTAGCTCTCCCACCCCTCTTGTCTTGAATTTCCCATTTTCTGGCTTGCAATCAATGGTTACATGAAATCCTGTAGAAAGAATATATATAAATATAGCATAAGATATAATATTACACCAAATAATGAAAAAACATGTTCGAAGAAAATAAAGACCTCTTCAATTATCATCCTAATTGTAAATGTAGAAAAAACTCTACTAATATGGATGGTGGGCTACACAAAAATACAGTAATAAACTACTACCAATATTAGTAGATGATAGACGACGAGATTTGAACTTTAGACATTTCTAATTCTCAAATAAAGTCATTCATTGATTTACTCTAGCAAGTGCTGTTTTGATACTAAATTTAATTGCCATTCAATCTTGAATTTAAACCTTATGAACCATTAAAGAAAATGCAAAAGCCAGGTAAATCGTATGCATGGTGAAAAGATTATTATGTATACGAAACTGATAAAAGAGAATGAACAGATAAAGTATCAAAGAAGAAACTATATTGTACAAGAAAACAACTGTACTTATTGCCTATGTCAAAAACAAATGAATGTAACACCTGAAAGGGCCAGGCTAGTCTTAATGTTGGTTCCTGAGCAGTCTGCACATTCTCCTACACCAACAACCTCGATTGTAGTTTTATCATCAGCATAGCAGAAGCTTACTGAAAACAATAAACACAGCAGCAAGAAGCACATAAATGCTCCTGGAAAATCAGAGAGAATCCGCATTGGGAACCGCACCAATGCCTCCTGATCAGAATCAATAAACAACACGACTAATTAATAAGCTGCATAAAGCTTCTGTATCGAAGAAGGCATGAAGAGGTTGACAGAGTAAAGGGTTATTATATAAAGTTCCAAGAGAAAGTGAAATTAAAGCTAAGGCTAAGGCCGATCGACACCACAATTAAGAAGCTCACATGAGGCTATGGACCTGCTGAGATAAGCTATTTAATTTCTGTAACTTGCAGGCCAGCTCCGTCGTGCTTAGTTCAAAGCATGTTGTCTTTCATTAATGAGCTCTCTCAACTGTACACAGCTATATCAGGTATTTTTTTTTTCTGTGTTAACTCTCTCTTTATCTGTTTAAACCTACTCAACTATATCTCATAAATACTCTGCCTTTACACAAAAATAATACAAGAAAAAGATTATTTTCAGCCTTAAATTAACTTCTGGAATGCTCTTTCTTCACGCTAAAAGGATAATATCAACATGGTTTATCATTTTTTGAAAAAAGAAAAGAAAAATCTTGATACACATGTACTTGGAGTTTTGGAAGAACTCGAAAATCTGAGGTTAAAAACAATTTCACGTGAATCAACTACTCATGTTACGTTGTCACCAAATTTTAATAAAACCCATGATATTCTTTTTTTTTTTTTTTCATATGCAGAGGGAGAGGGATCAAACTCAAGTTTAGCGCAAGTTGATTAGATTATGTATATGGTAACCATGGTACTCCTTTTTGTTAATAATATTATAAATCAAGAGAAATTTTTAGAAAAACTTAGTTTACTATGTCATTTATAAATTAATTTAATTATTAAATGATATATATGTATATTACATTTACTTTAATCAATAGAAATAAAATAATTAAACGTATGTCAATAAGTGATTAACTTAGATAGATGATATAACAGACATAGTCTATCTAAAAATTTATCATTAAATCAATTATGGTATCATTGATATTTGATACCTGCCTATCTTCCATCATTGACTTTTAATTATCCTATTAACTCTTTCCTCTCTTAATTATGAACATTCTGATTTAATTTATTGTTCATCCGTTAATTAATTTACCTTAAAGATGCAATTGCAAGCAGTGACCCAGAAATATTATGTAGTATCGTATAGTTTTTGGTTCATAAAATTTCTTTTTTTGCTTTATTGGAAAAGCCAAACAATGAAATACAAGATTATATCACGTCTGTGAGATGAGTTCATGGGGTTGATTTGCTGATAGATACCTGCAAGATTACGTGTTATATAGCTAAGGGAGTGTTTCAAAATGAGAATGAAACGAAATATAAATGAAAATGATCGAGTATAACACCTGGTTTGGTTCATTTTTATTTATTAAAAATTAAAAATAAAAATGAAATTTTATTTACATGTATGTTTGGTTAAATTGTCATGTTTATATATTTTTTTTCAAAATAAAATATAAAGAGATCATCAGATTAAATATATATTCTATATTTATTTAAGATAATTATACTTTTAATTTAATTATTATTAAAAAAATAAATTAATATTATTAGAATTATATATTTTTTATAATTTCTTCTAACATTATTAATTAAGAGTAAATACATTGAAAAATTAAAAATAATTATAATTTATATTTATTTATAATAAAATACATTAAATAAAAATATGCATTAAGTAGAATATGCATAATAATTAGGATAATTCATATTTTAACTAGTTTGACTTGATTTCTATATAAATGAAAAGGGGAATGAGTGATTTCCATTTATGGGAGAATCTCGTTCTTATTACACTTTTTTTATGGCCAAACATTAACTATGGAAATCATCAATTTCCATTTCTATTTACACCCTATTTTTTCATGAACCAAACACCTCCTTAGTTAATTAATTATTTTCTCTTTGTTATGAGCCTGAGCCACATATATATAAGAAATAAAAATATGAAAAAAATAAATTATTAATTAATCTATAAATGATATGATAAACTGAATCTATAAGAATTTATCAAATGAAATCACGTAACTTTCTTAGTAAAAATCAAACTTCAAGACGTCAATTACTAAAAGAAAATGATTTTTTTTTATTTGAGATAAAATGAATAAGTTATTAAATGGGATTTTATTGAGGCATATAGAGGGTTGGAGGGTGCCAAACAAATAGTTTTTTTTTTTTGAACCATAAACATACTCATTCTATATGTCAACGGATTGAGACTAATTATGTTTATGCCGGTAGAACTTTGAAGGGCAGCAAATCACTCTCACAAAAATTTTAAAATAGTTGCATTATCGAAATTTAAACTCAAAATTTCTAGTTAAATTGAAAAAATTTCATATCAACTCATCTATACCCTATTTCATCTAAACAAATAGCTTTAACCTCCAATTACCACACATATTGTATATTTCTGCCCTTAAAGATTCAAAAAATCAAAACTATAAATGTGCTAGGAAGCATAAATGAGTAATAACTTTGGTGAGCCAAAATTGACATTGGTTGGGTTGGCGTAACGTGATTCAAAAAAAATTAAAATAGTTTAATTTATAATAGTATTATAATAAGTTATCTTATAAAAAATTAAGAAAATGATCCTATACATCAGTTAATTTTTGCTATATTTTTTTATATAATTATTTGCTATATTTTTTTTCTATAATTATTAGCAGTTACATATAATTTTACATGTATAACCATACAATTGTTATATATTTTTATATAATTGTTGTCAATTATATGCTATTTTATATGTATAATTATATAATTGTTAGAAATTATACATATAAAATAACTTTACTAGCGTATATAATATATGTTAAAATAAATATCTATGTTAGATTAAACCAATAAAGGTAGGTAAATAAAATGGAAGCATGAATTCACCGAAGTATAGAACCCTGGAGCTTGGAGCAACAGAAAAAGAAGGTACATCCTGGAAAAGAGTGTTTGACTACTGTCTGAGTTGATAAAAAAGTTGGTTGCAAGGCTTGGCCTTCACTTAATCTGAATAGTGAGATGTATTTTATCATTAAATTCAACCAATTCACGTCTCTGCCTTACGAATTTAGACAGATCAAGGCATTATGGAGCTGGCAAAATCCCACCCAAAACACAGTCTGAATACCGACCGGTGTCCACACCATAAAAGAAAGTGATGAAAACACAAAGACACCATTGCATACCACATGGACAAAATTCAAGTTTGCCGACAAGCAAAACTGAAATGGAAAACTCAGCATCTCATAGGAAAAATTATCCAGGTTCAATAAATTACCCTTCCCAAATTTAACCTCTAGTCTTTTCCAAAAAGGCTCGACTTCCAAAATTCTCATAAGAAACAAAAAAAAAATTAAAATGTATAAATATTTTTCCACAGGCTACAACAGTGACACTTGTTCTTTCTCGCCTAAATTTCAGAACTAATTTAACTTATGGGCTCTCTTAGAATCTCCATCTGCCTATCCTGAGTTATATTTGTCCTGTGCCACGAGCAGCTAAATAGGCCATGCACACATCTATTTCTTCTTCTTAGATTTGCTGGACAATGATTGAGTGTATGCAGTTCCCTGAATATAAAGTACAAAAAGCAATTCATCAGCAACTCGTCTCCTATTATTTAAGCAATTATTGGCTTCATTTTGATTCCAATTAAAGCTATGATGCTGTCTTTAACAGATAGAAGAAAGGTGGGGAGGGGCAGCTGAAGAAATCACATATTTTTCTCCCCAGTTCTGCAGTTCTTCAAAAGTGGCCGGAGTTTTAGACAAATGAAAAACAACATAGAATGATCAAAACTAGATCCACAAACCTGAAGCCACTCATCCATTGAGACATCCCTAGTCCCAGTTCCAACTTCCACCTTTGGTGCCCTCTTCGTTTTCTGTCCAAATAAAAGCAGCAAGTTAACTTAAAAAAACTTCTATCAAGCAAATATATGCAGCATCAATAAAGAGAGGTCAACATGTGCATAACAATACATGACCAAACATCTAGTAAGCTGCTTGCCCTATCTTCATCCATCCATAAACCTATTTTCATCTCATAAATCCATCTGCTGTATGCAGGCAAACCACAAATATTCTTCGAATAATACATTAATAAGGCACTTTTACCACACTACTCATTAAGCCCTGCATTGTATAATCATCAATTTTGTCATATCAACCTAAAAACATGACTTGGATAATGATTGCCAATTTATGGCTGTTAATACATGTGTTTGCACAACATATTATTTTTTGAGCAGATGAATCTTGTGAAATAAGATAATGTACTTTATTGAAATGTATTCTTATAAACAGATTGAAGAAGATAGCAGTAAAGGCATATGGTAAGGGAATTACCTTAGAAAGGTTTTGTATTTGACCATGGATCCATAAACCAAAGACTACGGTAAGGGCAATTCCAAGGGTAACCAGGAAAACTGATTCAATGCTTAGGAAACCACCAGACTCCACAACTTCGATGGTACCATTGTAAAATGTGCTTTGGTATGGATGCTGGTCAATCTCGTAAATGATGGAGCCAACAAGATCAAAGTTACCAGGCTGTACCAAATAACAAACATATGGCTCAACCACCAATTTCTCATAAATTCTAATTTTAACGTGGGAAAAAGAACATATGTTCAAGAAATGCCAAAGTCATTGATAACACAAAAATTAAAATAAAATTATGAGTACTGCATGTACCTGCAAGTACTTGCTGACAGCAAAAATGTATGGGAAAGTTGCCTGTGCTGATGCAGGTATAGTTGCATTGTTGAAGGCCTGCAAATAAACAACAGAGTTAACCTTGTAAATCAATAGCATCCCACTCACAGAGGAGCTGGAAGATAGATTTATTCCAATCATTCTGGAAAAATCCAAAGCTGCCCTAAATAGCTCAAAGAAGCAAATTGAAAAGCATCACAAGTTCAGTGGAAAAAAGATCACCACAAAGAAAACATGGCATGCCAGACCATGCATAACTTAAATCTATGATTTTATAATATAGGAATTAACGCATACTGAAATTTGCAAAAGGAAACCTTTCTTGGTAGTTGGTATGACATTTATCTGTAAGTGGCATTATAAGAGATTACCAAAAAAAAAAAATCATCAAGACAAACTCCCCTACCCCTAGCCCATCTGGGAACAAGGATTTGCTATCACCCACCCTCATCCACGAAAGCATTTTACAAGCAACTGAATGGATCTTATCATTTACCTTTACCTCTGATAAGGGACTATTTGTATACATTATTCTTCATCTCATTCTAAGTCTTCAAACTTTTCACTAACATACACACACCGAAGCCATACAACTAATTCACTCCTATAGCACTAGCAGATCAATATTAAGTTATTAACTAAAAAGTTGTGATGATGTAAAGCGTGTTGTCCATAAATGCATGTGCATATCTGTACATGTTTATGTTTATCTGAAGAGGCAAGATAGTATGATCAAGAAAAGCACAGGCTAGGAGCAGGACAGCTAAGTGGTAAGCAACAACTAAGTACCCTACCAATTGGAAAACGTTAAGCCCCAACCTTTATCCCCTAATGAGATTGAAGACATTTAAAAGGACAAACATCCATTCCTAGACATAAACAAATCAAAGTATAACCTGATATGGAGATCATGATAATTGATTGATAATTGCAAAAATCTGTAGAGCATGAATTACCTGGGCAGTTAGATTTTGAACTAGCAGACGATGATCAAAAGGAAGATGAACACTGGCCTTAATAGCAATGACATTTATGCTGGACTCACCTGCATCCCACTCAACAGCATAAGTGAGCATATCTCTAAGGATATAAAAAGGAAATAAGCATAAAAAGACATAAAATATAAAAAATATATAGGTGTGCTTCCATCAGAATAGTTGCTAGAATAAACAGAATAAAGGTATACGATCAAGTATAGCACTTTCGTTGCAAAAGAATCCCATAGCGAGTTCAGCATACCATCATTCTTCACTCCAGTGAGTACTTCAGTCTCTTCCCCAGCTAGCACCACTACAACAAAAGAAAAACAATCAAATTAAACACAGTATAAAACATATTCAAGCAATTCAGTCGTAAAATAATAGTGGATAAGAAAGAGATCAATGATCAATTAATTATAATTCTTACATCCTGCACTGTTCTTGGGGAAAACACAGACTGTATCAACTCCAGGAGCAGGGCTAAAGCTTCCATCCCCGAAATCCTGGGCATCATCACCAACAATACCAAGATCACTGACTTCTTCAGCAGTCTCTGTAACTTCTGTATCAGAATCCGACTGACACCTAGTCACTGTAAGAGGAAGGAACCAACCAATCAAATGAAGTTAAGTGATTATCTCAAACCTCAATAAAAATCTTTCCAGTACCCGCTAAATAAAAACAAGTTGAACCGGAGAATAAACATGCATCAAAATTAGAAGCTACGAAATTACAATTCCATCCAAAGCAAATTGAAAACCAAAAAACAAAGAGTTAATACCACTTAGAGCTGCACCGTGCATTATTTAGATGATATCCAATCAGTCATAAAGCAATTCATTCCGCAGAAAGCAAAATTTAGGTTTAAGAAAAACAAATACAGAATTGCTAAGTCTTAATGACTTTACTGGCCCCTTTCAATAGAAAAAAAGGAAATCAAGTTAAAGTTAGCTTTCAATAAGGCAAATAAAAGCCCAAACATGAATTTGTTACTCAAACGCTCAAAAAAATCACATGTATTAAAAAAAAAACCGTGGACGCAAAGTTTTGTAGTATTGGATCAGATCTCGTTTATATAGATCAACGCGGTCACAATCTAATTATCAAACATCATGTATACAAAGAGGAGAGTGCAGAGATCTAGATCTTAAATTGAGAAGAAAAACCTTGAAGGAGAGGAGAAGCGAGGAGGAGGAAAGCGAAGAAGAAAACCCTCAGGTTCTTCATTGTCGCCATGTGACGAGCAGCTTAGAGAGAGAGGGCTCGGGTTTCGTACTTTCGTTTCTGTTGTTCGTGGTGGAAATCTTCGTTATCGAGTCAAATAACTGATCGCTATTTATTTTTTGCGCTTGGAAACAGAGAATCGTACAATTACGTCGAAACGTTGTCGTTTTCACCAAGTCTACCATTTCACCTTGCTATTGGGAGCCTATTGTTTAAACAAGAGCAAATCGAGCAATTTACCACAAAACCGATTTTTTAAAATTTTTTTCATTATTATTTACTAAAATAAATTTTGGACAAATCTTAATTAAAAAAAAATGTAAACTTATATATTGACTTAATTAAAATTATTTATATTAGGTAAATTTTTAGTAAACTTTAGAACAAATCTTTAGTAAGTATTTGATAAATTTTCGATAAATTTTAGGTAAATCTCAGATAAATTTTTTGTAAACATTTGATAAATATTGTGCAACTTCAATCTTCATTTTTTTTTATAAAGATTGAATAAATGTTGAGTATAATTTGAGTAAACGTTAAGTAAATATTTAATAAATCTTTTGTTACTTCAATTTTCATTAATTTTGTGATAAACATCATATAATTTTTTAATAAATCTTGGTAAATCTTAAGTAAACATTATATAATTTCAATTTTTATTAATTTTCTAGTAAATATTGTATATAACTTTAGTAAACATTATGTAAATTTTTGAAATTTTTTTTGTAACTTTAGTTTTATCTAATTTTATGATAAAATTTAGATAAACATTTAGTAAATCTTGAATAATTATTGAGTAAATCTTCATAAATCTTAATTAAATTTTATTAAATTTTAACTTTAATTAATTTTCTGCTAAATATTAGATAAATTTTCGGCATAACTTAAATAAAATTTAAGTAAATATTTGATAAACTATTTCTATTTTTAATTTTTATTAATTTTGCGGTAAACTTTTAATAAACATTTGATAAATATTAATTGTCCACATTTTCATATTAACTTTAGATGGTTTTAAAAATGTGATATTTTTAAAAAGAACTTAAAAATGTGATATTTTTATAAATATTCCATTTTTGTAAAATTCACTAGCAGGTTTGCAAATTCCATAAAAAAATCTAAACATATTTTTTTTAAAACAAAAAAATCTAAACATTTAAGAATCACAATAAACAAAATTCTATTTTCTTAAGTCGCCACTGATTTATTTTAGAAAAGTATAAATGGGTGCTATAAAATTATTGATTAAGAACTAAATTTGTGTGGATAGAAATTGAATTAATTATTCTTTCATGTTTGTCTCAAGTTCGTAAGATGAATTTCCGAATTCCAATCTAAATTTGAGTTCTATTGTAATTTAGATAATTCCCGTCTTAAATCAAACTATCAAATCCAAGTATTTTATAGTTCGCGTTTGGATCCAATTATAAATAAAATAAAGACATTTTTATTTATTTTTTCATTCCGCAATAATTTCAATTTCAAAGTATTCTTATACGGTAAGAAATTCAAAAATCATTTTTAGATATCTCTCATTTTTATATTATTTTTTTTAAAAAAATTATGATTGATATAAATTACCCAAAATTAGAGAAACTCATTTCATATGTAAAAGTTTTTTGAAATTTGGCATAAAAATCGAGCATTTTTATCCTCCTTTCAGGTATGTGAAAGCAAAAGTTTTTAAAGGATGTTTGACATTGAATTTTGAAAAAATGTTTTTGCAAAAAAAAATTTATATTTTTAATTTTAAAAATTACTTTTAGGCAAAAACAGGTAAATAAATATTTTTTCTTAAAGTAAATTTATAAAAAAAATTATAAAAAATTAAAATTAAAATTCAAAAAATTATTTTAATATATTCAACCGTAATTTCATTAATCCCCTTACAATGAAATAAAAGCGCATCAAGAAATTTTTTGAATAGCTACTCAAATCACTGGCAAGTGGATTAATCCCCTTAGAATGAAATAGTAGCGCACGAAGAAAATTTATGAATAGCTACTCAAATCACTCGTAAGTCCATCCACTGCTAGATTGTAACAAAGCACCCAACAATCTATTCAGCCAAAGCTGTAACAAAAAATCAGAAATAAGAAAATGAATTTCGCAACGTTACCTCAAGTTTCTGGTCTATCTCCTCAACAAAAATATGAGAAAATAATCAAGTTAAAACAACAGTTGTCTCAGGTAGAAAAAAATTTGTAGGTCAAAACTCTAATGCTCTATAAGTTATGTCTGCCACAGCTGCTATTTTCCATTATCAGTTGATTTACAGAGTTCAAAACCATGCTTTGGATCTTTCAACTTCTGTCTCGAATGCTACATGTGTAGGGACTCATCATGAAAAGGTCCGATGATTGGTACTTTAAAAAATTTTATAAAAGGAACTTGATGATAAAAAACCTATAGAAAGATATAAATTTTTCCATGAGCTCTTATAGCACTAATTTGAGCATCAACCATTTTTAAATTATTTATAACACAAAATTACCTTAATTATGTAATTGTAACAATTCATTACTTCAAAAATTATTTATAACACAAAAGTACTTCAACTTTCATTTTATAACTACATAATACTTTTGTATTCAATTATTAGAACTCGTTTAGTCAATTAAATAAAAAAATTTAAAATCTATTTTTGGAACACTCTAGAGCACTTTTAAACACCATCTTAATCTCTCCAACAGAAATATAACATGAAATATCTAAATAAATTTTAATAAAAATAAAATTAATTATAATACCCAATTAGTAAAATTAAAATTTATCTGATGTGAATATTATAATTAATTTTAATTTCATTAAAATTTATCTAATATGGATATTTCATATCACACTTATATTAGAAAGACTAACAGTTAAAAACAGAAATACTATTTAATTACAAAATAAAAGTTGAGATACTTTTGTATTACAAAATAAAAATTTAGATACTTTTGTATTACAAATAATTTTTAAATTAATGAGTTGTTACAATTTACATAATTTGATTACTTTTGTGTTACAAATAATCTTTCAAATATTGAATTGTTAAGAGTTATATAATTAGAGCACCGTGGCTGAAATTCACCTGAAATAAGATAACGAAGCTGCGTCCATGCAATTGATGATTAAACAAACTTCCCAAGTTCTGACATATAATGATACAAATGATAGGAGGATAAAAGGAACAGATCTGACAACCAGCTTAATCTCCGTGAATAGTGTAGCGCCCCCACTTCTTTGAAGTCGTATATCTACACAAGGGAAAGTAAAGGAATTAATTCTTAAAGCTGCCTATTTAGTACCATCTGCAGCAATACCAGAACATTAATTACTCTACAACGGACTAGCTAAACAAGCAGATTGGATCATTCAATGTGGTCATGATGAAAGGTGGATTTTTGTTTTTTACGGAATAGAAAGAATACTAAGTATGTCATTTTGAGAACCACTATCTAGGATACCGACAAGGTGCTGTACTTCACTGGTTAGAAAGAGAGTAGTAGTATAGATCATGGGACATAGATCGTGCATGCATTTGCCTGAAATAAAAAGAGAGAGAACAAGAAAGAGAAAGAAGGCCCACCTCCCATCTTGAAGCAGGGAATATGTGCTTTCTTCTCATACCAGTGCCTCTCAACAATTTTACCAGCATGAGACTGTAAGAAATACAAACACGAAGTAAGCAACATATTTGCTCGGTTGTAGAGGACCTAGAACATGATTAGCCATGTTCTAACAGAGTTATTGACAATTGATAAAACAGTTAAATTTGAGAAGTCTACCTCATCCTTCTCTATTGTTGCATCAGCTATAGTCCGGACATCCTCATGCACATCAAAATGAAACGGCTGGAAAATGGGGAAAAAAGATCAATTCATATCTGGGAAAAAGATCAATTATTAAGCTCAAATCTAAATCAAGCAAGGAAAGAAAGCATCATTGACAATTACTTAGTGATCAAAGTCACGCATATCTTAGTTTCCTGTCCCTCTTTTTTAACATTTCATGGAATACTGTAAATATCATATATACAACATAAAGATTCTTTTGTTATTTCATCATCGCTATTTGATAAATGTTGAACTTATTACCCGGAGGAGAGGGGGGGAAGGAGAGAGAGAGAGAGAGATTAGAGGTATTGAAAATTACCGGTCCACTTTTGCCCCTAGCCTTGTTAACAATAAGCTCATAAAAGCTGTGTTGCTGAAATTCCAAATGACAGAGAGCATGAATACAATATACTAGATGAGAAATGTGATCAAGAAACTAATATTCAAATACCATAATTTTAAACCATCTTACACGAGGAATCATGAGATCTTCCTTCACATAAAGTAAATTCTCCACAGAGGTAGTTCTAATTTCTCTAAACTCAGGCGCAAGTTGCTGCTGAACTGCACGAAGAAACTCCCCTATGGTATCTCCTTTTCGTACCTAAATTATGAAACCAGAAACAACCACAAAGAAAAACAACAGACACTAACAATTAATTGCATAGAAAAGAAGACAACTAAATAAAGATGAATAAAATATTTCTAGTTAATCTAACTAGCCTGGATTATTCTTCTATGGCCTGCTCCATCCCAGTAGCTGCAAGTAATTTCAAGGGGCTCATCTGAAATAACAGAGAAACCCAATTCAGTAAAAAGTGTTTTCACATGCATGACACAAGTACACATATAAGAAAAGTGTAAGAAACAAAATTACTTCAAATCTGTTCCTGTTCAAGCAGCCACTGTTTCCGCAACCTTTCACATTCAGCTTGCTCCTCTGCCTCCCGCTCACTGAAACAGCATCCTCACCACCTCGAAGCTCATATGTTAGTTCCAACTTCCAAGTCCATGCACATTCATATGCACTAACAAGATTTGAGATAGAGAGATTTCGTACCTGTCAGGCAAAAAGCTTGTTTCCACTGTGGGATCTTTGCCAAATTTTCCATGCACTAACCTCTTTGACTCCAAACTTTCTACAGCAAGGGAACAAAAATTATGATTTTTCAATTCAGTTACTCATGCTACCAAGAAGCTGGGAAAAAATAAAAAGCAAAAAAAAAAAAGTTTATGATGCTCAGATTAACTTTTGTTGTGAGATATTGAAAGATATTTGAATAATATTATTAATTAGCTTTATTTATGTAATTAGGAATAGATAGAGATTTATTTTATAGTTTGTATTATTTCCTATTCTTTATATATTTGTTTCCTATTTTATATTCATAGAGTTGTATATATAGGGCTTTCTACTATCAATGAAATTATCGATTTCTCTACATTCTTATTTCTTTATATGGTATTAAAGTCATGGGTTCCGATGGAACCCTACTTGGAAATCGATCCAAGAGTTATGCCTAAGTGAGCATCTCTTTGTCATAATTGGGTCATCATGAGTGATTCATTTTGTTTTTCTGCCTTTGAACGTAGACTATGCAATTTCTTGGGTTACCCTTATCGGGTGACATTTGTTATCGATATATCTCGCTTGACTCTCCTCGGATTGTACGACATTTTCTCCTACCTGGTTGAGTCCACATTAGTGTAGTGTGGGGCCTTTTGTGTTACAGATTTTGTCGGTTCGTATGATATTTTCTACCTGATTGGGTCTACACTAATGTGGTGTAAGACCTTTTGTGATATAAGTTTTGGAGTTTTTTGTTTTTTACATCTGTAACAAGTTGAAAATGATTGATATCTATGCTTCAACTTGAAGGGGTGTGTTGTGAGATATTGAAAGATATTTGAATAATATTATTAATTAACTTGATTTATGTAATTAGGAATAGATAGAGATTTATTTTCTAGTTTGTATTGTTTCCTATTCTTTATATATTTGTTTCCTATTTTATATTCATAGAGTTGTATATATAGGGCTTTCTACTATCAATGAAATTATCGATTTCTCTCCATTCTTATTTCTTTACAACTTTCAACAAGTAAAAATTTTGCAAAAGCAAGATAACTCCTGCATATAGACAATACAATAACCACTTTCCAGAATTCCATTCTCCCCATAAATGCCAAGCCACATGACTATATGAAAGTCAGGCATCAGTATTCAACAAATTTGCAGAAATTGTCTACAAACACCTATGCATGAAATGAATCCACAAATGCACCTTTGCCCACCAGATAAATTACAAATTCCTTCAATAGCCAGTAAATAACACTAATCCAAAAACTATAGAATCAATGAAAGGGCTACACTTCCAAAGTCTAATGACTACAAATTTTCAAAATAGAGTTCTACGTGTACATGTCAATCTGCTGCATTTTTAGATCCTATGATCTCTATCAATTTTATAGCAATTGATAGAATCAGAAACTGTGGAAAATCTATATTTTTCAGAACTAAACCATCAAAAATGGTGGAAAGGGATTCAAGTAACTGGTCCAACTATGTCTGGGATTAAGGTTAACTAGAGTTGAGTTCCGCAAATCATAAATTAGAAAAAGGAGTAATAGCCTTCAACTCATAACAAACACCCTTAAAAGGCAGGATAAACAACTGAACAAGCTAATATCAACTCTCAATATACCTACCGCTGTGCATATAGTGTTGAGTACTCAGTTAATTTCAAGATCTATGTGCATTAAAAAAAAAACCCTTAGAACTAAGCACAAATTATGACAGAATTTTACATAGTAACTGACTAACTTGCTATTAAAGCATTTGCTTAAGAAGTATAGTTAATATGTCCCAGGACAGGAAATAGAAAGAAGTAAAGAAGCAATCATAAAGCACTAGCAAATAAAAAATCTAATCTAATACGAAACAACAATATAGTTCATCAATACAGTTTTTAAACATCAGAAAAAATTGGAACAATCAAACCTTAGAATGTACTGAAAAAAAAAAAGTTTTACTCTTTTCACCATCCTCTTCTTCACTTCCATTCTCAATATCGTCAGCAAAAGATAACCGAGCATTCCCCTTAATCTTTCGCTTTTTACGCTTTTCTAACTGGAGCTCCTCCTCCCTACAGTATAATTCACAACCGAATATGTAACCAAAGAGGATATTATTAAACAAAAGAAGACAAATAATAAAGAGAAGCATCAAACTCACTCTTGCCGTAGCTTTTGAAGCTTTTCCTTTTCTTCCTCTTCAATTTTGTTCTGAATATTAACCCTCTAGTACACACAATAACATCCATTAAGCACCGCAAACTATAAACAAAAACTAGTGTATCAAATAGACGAATAAATCCTTTTTACCTTCTCAACATATTGCTCTCTTGTAACCAAACCCACAGTTACCTTCTTAAAAGCGGTCTCGAGAATCTGTTAAACCACATGAAACGTACTATCAGAATTAAGCATCGAGCAAATGGGAAACCGCAAGTGAATCACAAAATCCAACATAAACATTCTTCCAAAATGCAATTATTTGTTGCTAACAAGCAATCTCTACAACTGGTTGTTGAGAAATAGGCAAGATAAAACCCTAACAAAGAAACAAACAGTGAATCACTGTAACAGCAAAAGCGAAAATTGCAAAAATCCTAGAAAATAATTCAAAGATATACTGAATAAGGACCTCAGAGGTGCTTGACCCGAATTGGAGGAGGCCAGGCTGCCCCTTGGCGGAGGCGGACTTGGTCTTAAGCTGTTGGATTTTGCGACGCTCGGCTTCTCGCTGCTTCTCTAACCTCCGGATCCTCACGGCATCTTGGGCCGTGCCCACGTACCCGTCTCCCATGCCCGACATCGTTAGCTACTTTTCCTTCTTTGGTTTCTGCTTCCTCTCGATATGTCGATCGATGAAATGAAGCAAAAGAAACGGAAAGCTAGACAACGGTTATACAGGCGTGTACAAAGGTTTGGTTATACTAAATCGGTAACCGATTATTATCTCAAAAAAAAAAAATCGGTTCAATAAATAGTAGTAAAATTTAAACTATTTCGGTTATTTATTAATTTATAGCGGTAATAACCGAATTTTTATATTTTTAATGTATAATTAATTTTATATTTTTATAAATTTTATTATGATATCTATATTTGTCACAAATATATATTTTATTTTATTTCAAAAATATGTTATTTTATGGTATTTTAATATATGTGATATTTTTATTTATATATTATTTTTATTATAATTAAATAAATTAAGAAAATTGATAAATTTAAAAAAAATTAAATATTCAATTAAAATTCTGGTTATTCACATAATTACCAAAATTTTAAATTGGATAACCGAAATTTTTATTCAATTCGATAATCGGTAAGATTTTTGAATAACTTGGTTACCAACATTTTTTTCTGTTCGATAATCAAATTATTGAATATTCATCCCTGCCAATATATAATGAAAATGGTTTATTCAATGTGCATTCATTCATGATTTACTGTTTGCAAATTAGTCTCTCTATTATATTTTATATAATGGTCATTCTTCTAAATTTTTCAATTTTAATATAGTACAATTAAATTTTTGAATTTTAAAATTAGCATGAATTAACTATTAAAATATATTCTATAGAATGAATAACTTTCTCATTAGATTGAATTAACTCAAATGTTTCTGATTAATAATGCTAAAAGAACAATATTTAAAAGACCTAATTATACCAATTTTAAAATTTAAAAACTTAATTACACCGAGTCAAAAGTTAAAAAGAATGACTCACTCTATAAATTATTACTCTTCATTTCATATTAATTATTTTTTAAAATAAAAAGGTTTTAATTATTTATTTCTTTTATATATCAAATAAAACATTAATTTTTCTTTTATGTTTTATCTTTATATTAACATTGGTTAAATTGATTAGTTTTGAAAACTTTTAAATCTCTTTTCAATTTTGATAAGGAGTAATTTAATAGCATTAAATTTTTTTTTTCTATAATTAAGTATTTTAAATGTTTTTTTATCTAAATGCAATACGAAAAAGAAACAATTAGTTTGGAAATGATGGAATATGTATTATATTAGTAAGAATGGACATTTTTAGGTCGACCGTATCTATTAGATCAAATAATCATATAATAACATATATTTAATAATAAATCCGTTCTATTTATGAATTTCTCTAGTAAGTAATATGAGACTTTTAAATATTTTTAAAAAAATCTTATTGAAATTAGCCCAATTAGTATACTGAATATTAAGACAAAAGTGCGAGGTATCTTTATAAAATATACCAAAAAATATATCTTATAAATTTCATAATCTTCAATAATATATCATATGATATTAAACTAAATTTGAAAAAATAAACCAAATTAAATACTAAATATTATTTTTTTATATGAAATATTAAATGTTAAATATTTTAATGAATAAAATGCTAAATAAACCAAATTAAATACTAAATATTAATTCTTAAGTAATTAAATATTAGCATGTCATATTTCAATGAATAATAATATTATAAATATACCAAATCATCCAAATATTAAATAATATATAATTTCAATTTAACATATTTAGATAGCAATAATACTATAAAATCTAATTAACTTTTATAATTGAGATAATTAAAAATATGTAAAAATATATATTTAAAAATTAATATTACAAGAGAGAAAATATAGACTTTTAATCTAATAAGTAATCAAATATTCATATTTCACATACTAATAACCTTATGCCACTCTTTTTTATTGTTTTTACTTATTGATTCATCAATTGTCTTCTTGCAACAATTAAATAGAACTAAAATAGAGACAAAATAATATATATAAGGAAAGTTTTTCTAGAAATTAAAATGAATTTTAAGACATATTTTAGGGGGCACTTGTGGATCCGTCCCCGAGTCTAAGTAATACTATCCAAGCATCGCTGTTGGACGTGTGACACCACTTTCTGATTTTAGGGATTATCTTAGGCATCGAATGAGTTGGATTAGACTTACCAGAAAATAAAAAAATATATAGTTAGATTTGGGGTATAAAATTATAATTAAGTTAAAATGTATTAATAGTTTATGAATTAAATTGGTATTAATTTTTTTATATTAAAGTAGTATTAAATTTCTGAAATTAGTTTTAATTATAATATTAAACACTTTTTCGGTTGATTGATGATAATATAACCACCAAATTTTGTTGACATAACTGTTAGATTTGTTGATATAATGTTGAAAAATTTTTGAGTATCATTATATGAAACACAATTTAAAAATTTTAATACTAATTTAATATTTATTTTAGTACTAATTTGAAATATAAGAAAAAAAAAAAAAGTATAAAAAGAACATTTTACCCGCGAATATTATGACTGGTAACACCGTCACGTGTGAAAGCAAACAAAAAAAGCAACGATAAGGCCATAAGGGATAGCGCTAACAGACTCCCAGATTTCCGAAACCATCGATTCCACTCGACAATTCACCAGACTCTGCCTTGTCATCTGTACAATCAGTGGGCGTCTTCCTGTTTATTTGAATGGATCAGTCTCAACACGATTCTATCTATCATCATCACTCCATGCAAATGCAATCCCCAAATCCACCCTTCACTGATTTCAATCAACATCAGCCCTTGCTTGACTCGTTCAACACGTCCACCACTCGCTCTCATCCCAGGCCCAAGTTTGTCTATCATCTTTTTAGTCGTACTGGATTGTTTGTTGTGCAATTGATAATGTTTGAAGCCGTTGATTTCTGATTTCCATGGCGGGCTTTTAATTATTTGTTTATTTTTTTAAAATTATTGGTGCTAATTCGGGTACAAATAAATTGAAGTTTGTTTGACTAAAGCCGTTGATGAATGCTTTGTTTTTTTATTTGGTTTAATTTTGCGGGATGAATTTAATGTTGTTGATTTGAAAAGGATGATATTTTATCGAATCCGAGAGAAATTGAATTGCTACAGCGTTAATGAACATGGAATTGTTTCCATAAATCCTTTAAGGCTATTACAATTTGCAGAAAGTATCCATGGAACATTAAATTTTAGACTAAATTTTATTATTGAATGGGCTGCAGATTGTTGGATATGCGTGCTTATATTTGGGCAGATAGTTTAGTGTATGCAACTAGTATTCCTAGTTTGTTGTTTTGCTTTAAATGAACCAAATGTATTATCTGCTTTTATGAGCTTGACTGAGCTACTCATTGGCAGCCAAAGGCCTGAATCAGAAGTCAAGGATAGTGTCGCTGCAAGAAAAATTCAGAAGGTTGATCGTGAGAAGTTGAGGAGGGATCGGCTAAATGAACATTTTTTTGAGTTGGGAAATGCCCTAGGTAAAACATGATGCCTTCTGGTGATAGCTTTGTTTTCAGTGAATTTTATTTGTTCCTAATTTATTAAGTTAGAAAGGACAAGATAGGCTTAGGTTTGCCAAGATCTGTGGATCTTGTATTGCATGTAATTATAATGCTGTATGCATATAGCAAAACTGAAAATGAGAGAAGTTTGAAAAGCTGATACTTTACTGGTGTTTCTGTCTGAGTTCATTAAATGTGACTGAAGACATTTCCTTCTAGATTTAGACATATTTATTGAGAATTTTGGTGGCAAAAATTTGTTTTGCTAACAAGCAATTAAATGCTTAATCCAACAAATAAACAGTTTTACTTGACAACTTGTTTGCCTGGCGAATCTCATTTCTTTTGCAATTGGAAACTCAATTCAGTAAAAGAATAATTTGTGGTTGTGCATAGTCTTGTGTTAATTGTTATTTAGGATCGAAGTATTAGCAATTCACAACAAAAGAACATTGTTAGCACCTCATTTAAATTATAGAGGTTTTAGTGTATATATTTTTATGTGGTTAATCTGCTCCATGTGCTGATACTCAACTGTAGACCCTGATAGACCCAAAAACGACAAAGCAACTATTCTAGCTAATACAATTCAGTTGCTAAAGGATTTGACATCTCAAGTAAACAAACTTAAGGCTGAGTATGCTGCATTGACTGAAGAATCTCGTGAGGTCATCCTTCAATCTCATTTACTTTGATAAGAATTCTAAAAATGTTAGCAGAACAATTGATTCTTAATCATGCATTGTTGTTTTGCAACAGCTTACCCAAGAGAAAAATGACCTTAGAGAAGAAAAGGCGACTCTCAAATCTGACATAGAGAATCTTAATATCCAGTATCAGCAAAGACTCAGGTCCGCATACCCATGGATCACTGTGGATCCCTCGGTTGTTATGGCTCCTACTTCTTATCCCTTCCCTATGCCAGTGCCAATACCTCCAGGGCCAATTCCTATGCATCCAACCATGCAACCATACTCCTTCTTTGGAAGCCAGACTGCAGTAATCCATAACCCCTGTTCAATTGTTCCGTATATGACCCATAGTGCCTTGGTTGACCAGCAGGCCACACAACTTGCTTCTTCCCTTGAACAGCCTGCCAGTTTATCCCATGTTTCAGGCAAACAAGATTCAAAGGACAAATCTTCGGAAGAGAGCAAGAATGGAAAAAGTCTGGACTCCAACAATATCACGACGGAACTGGAGTTGAAGACTCCAGGCTCTACATCAGATCAGGTATATTTAGCATTTTGTTTTTCCGTCATTTGAGAATGATGAAAGTTACAGAACCACTAACGTTGGTAATTTCCAATTAAATACCGAATTGAGATAAATATAATGCACTATTGCAGGATTTATCTTCTGGACAAATAAACTCTAGAAGAACTCTAGGGAAGGAAAATAGTGTTACGGACGGGAGTTCTCTAAGTAGGTGTTCTTCATCTCGCAGTGTCCAGGATAGCACATCTACTAGCATGGCTAGAAGCACAAATGGTGATGATTTAGGTAGTGAAAGAACTGACAAATAAATGGAAGCCTTGTTGTTTCACATTGTGCTTATTATTTGCGGTTCACTCCGGGTTTCTTGGAATCATTCAGTCACTTTAATTCTCGACAAATCTTTATTTTTATGGGGCAAAAGCTGGAAGAGTGCTAATATAAGCTGATTTTCACCAATTTCTGTGTATAGTTCATTGAAAGAAATGCTGAGAGGGATGATGACCAGGAACATCTTTGGTTGTTTTAATGTGTCAAAAAGTGGCCAAAAATGCTGTAAAATGCTAATGTAAACAAGAGCTTGTTGTTAGTAAGGAAAAAAAAAATTTGGGCAATTGGAATTGCATAGGAAAATGTTCTACAATGTTAAAAGCAGTTCCCTTTGTGCGATGCGAGTTTTTGTAACATATAATATAGATATGTGAATTTGTCTCGACTAGTTTATGTTTGATCCACTGCAACTTTGACAAAAAAATTTCATGCACGTTCTTGGGTGTTCTTGCATCTGGGGGACATGTGCGTATCCTTTCGCATCAGAACCAATTGGGTGGCAATTGTATTAGATATATGCTATGGTAATGTGCTGTTTCTGACTATGTAAGGATAAACTAGGGGTTAATTTCATCCTTTTGATAATTTGCACAAAATTAATTTTTTCCATAAAAATCACTTTGAACAATATTTCTCGTTGTATTGTTAATGTGAATAACGACATAACATAAGAATGTTGATATATAATGCTACATCATCATCTACGTTAATGATATAACAGTAAATTCAAAGAATTGTGGTGCTACATTATTGTTTACATCTACAATTCGGTGAGACAATTGGTGAAAATGATTTTTATAGAAAAAAAAAATGAAAATTAATAATTTTTATGAAAAATTTTTTTTTAATTATTTTTGTATAAGTTACCAAAAGTATAATAGTTTTCGGTGAAATTAACTCGTTAAACTATGTAGTTCAAGTCATAATGTTAAGCTGAATGGATTATATATTAATAACGATTGCAATTTGCAGAGTTATCATCCAAAGGCAATGTGCTGTTTATGCCTTTTTATTTTTCATTTTTTGGGTCTGCTTTATGCCTTTTAATTTTGATTTTATTAAAGGTTTTTTTTTTTGAGGAAAAAAGTTGATTTTATTAAAGAGAAATTTTTACTGTTTACCGAAATTTAAATATATATTTTTAAATTATTAATGGTTTTTCGTTTTTTAATTTGTACCGAAATTCTTTTTATCTCTGCCGATCACTGAATTTCTTTCGCAGAATTGACGAAGCAATAGTGATTAAGGATAAAGAAAATGATTTCCGGTTAAGACTGCTATTGGTTGTTGAAGAGATGGATGCAACTTCAACTTCCATGACCTCTTCTTCTTCTTTTTTTGTTCTTTCAATTTTCGTTTCGATTTGTTCTTTTAAATATGAGTTGTTGTTTATTTCTTTTTTATTTTTATTTTTTGGGTGAAAATGACTAAAATATTTCTAAAGTATACTAAAAATATCTCTAAGGCATACTATATATATTTTCATATAATTTTCAAATGTATATTTAAATATCTTCAAGATATTCATTTCAGTGAATTCTCAAAAATTTTTTAAAATATACCCAAATTATCCTCAAAGTATATCTGAGGTATTGCAAAAGTATACCGAAATATTCACAAAGAATTCCTTCTAGTGAATTCTCAAGGAATTCCTGGAGTATACTCAAAGTATGCCTAATATATATATAAAATATTCCTGAGGTATTGCTAATGAATTCCTAATGTATCTCCAAGATATACTCAAAGTTTTCCGAAAAGGTATATCAAACTATTTGTTTGAGATTTTGTGATATTTTGAATTTTGATTGAATTTTATTATTATTATTCTTTTTTTAATAATTTAATTTTTCTTGTTATTTTTTGGTGAAAATTGAATCAAGATATTCCAAAAGTATACAGAAAATATACCATTTGGACATATTTTGGAGTGATTTTGAGATTTATATACTATTGTAATTTTAAAAACTTATATTTGGTAAAATTAAAAAAAAATATTAATATCCGTTTTTTTTTATATTTTTGTAAAATTCTTTTAATTAAAAGTTGGGTTTGGGCTTTGGAAAGAATGCCTTTTTTTTTTTTTTTTTTTTGAGTTTTACTTGTAAAACATTTGATGACTAAATGTGTGGTGCCTGAGGAATTAAAAATATCCACGTGCAAGGTCCTAAAGCCCATCACCACAGACTCCAGTTAAACCAACTCCACTTTATCCATACTCTTTTGTTATTCAGGAGACCACGTGGTAGAAGGAAAGGCGCTCATTGTAATCAATGAATGTTTATGTTGTCATTGCCAAACGGCGTAGTTTTAAACGTGTTTGTTGTTCACAACCGAAATTAATTCGCCAGATTTTCTTCCAGTTGAAAGGCAGCGACAACTGCAAACTGTAAAAAAAAAAAAAAACTTCGATATTTCTTAACCACTCGTCTTCCGGGCGCGTCATAAAGTTATTCAATCTTTCTAGTTGTTAGGAAAAAAAAAAAACGGAAAGAGAAGGAAAAGCTGGGTGGTTGGGCATGACATCATCACGGGTCTTCGGGCGTGCATTTGACGCTAGATAGAGCCGCGTTTTGCTACTCCTCTTAAGCAGCCTTCTATGAACCCACAGCACACAAGCACAACTACACACTCAGCCTCAGAGCTCAAGTGGGAAAATATCCATATCCCAAAACCCATAGAAATCCCAAAAGCCTCATCTCTAAATCCATGGCCATGCTCTCTACATCACTCTCCGGCCCCAAATCCTCTGCATCGTATTGCGCTCCTCAGTTCTCCGGTCTCCGCCGATCATGCCCTGAGCTCCACAGCAGCAACTCTAACTCTCACTCTCATTCTTTTCTCCGTCATTTTAATTCTCAACTTCGCTTCTCTTCTACTCGCAAACCTTTCAGACATGTCGTTGCCATGGCTGGCTCTGGAACCGTGAGTTCCTTCTTCTGCAATGTGTCTTCTAGATCTCGTTTCGATGCATTCAAATTTCGGTTGATGTCGGTTTATTTCCTCTTATTTTTTGATCTTGGCCAAATGCTTCTGGTTTCTCGTTCTGTGTTTATTCACTCTTCACCGTTTTTGTAACATTGATTTTGTTCGTCTTTTGTTTTCTTTGATAGTAAGTTGCTTAGAAATGCTGTTTCTACTGGTCCTTTTCGTGAAGTACAAGCAACAAAATCTTTTCAAGATGTACTTTTACTTATCTAGTTGACTAATTGTGTTGATTTTTGTTAGTCTGACAAGATATAAGCATTGCAGAATCTTCTGTCCGCTTCTGATACGTCTCTTTCTTCTGTTTGCAGTTCTTTGTTGGTGGAAATTGGAAGTGTGTAAGTAACCCTTGTCCTCACTGATTTATGCATCTAATTTCTTTGTTTTCGTTTTTTTGGTTACCCCTGTTATTGCGTTTCATTTAATTCAGTTACATTATTTCCCTATGATTTTCTTTTTGAGATATCTCGTTCTTGACAAGTTTCTGTTGGATTAGTGTATATGCATTTGCAATTTCTTTTAGATTTCCCATCATTCTCCATACATGGTCCTCATACTGACTGTATAGAAAGAAGGCAGTTCCCTTTTCCACGCATTCTTATTCTCAGCATATATATATGCTATTTCTTTTGTTACTTCTTATCGGGGTCCTTTCTTGTTACGTTGTAAACTGATTTTCCTTTGCATTCTTTGTTGTGCGTCGCTTCTTCACAATGTCTTGTGACCTGTCTAATAAATGTTTTGATAATTTTGCCTGATGCGGTGAATTACATGTTCTCGTTTTGGTGGATATAATCTGGACACCAAATAAGTTCTTAAAAATATCAATATATTGCTGTTTATTCAATTTTGTACCTTTTCTTTTTATTTCCTGTAGTTTTGACTGCGATCTTTCTTTTCTCCTTATATTTTTTTGAAACAAATTATCTAAGTTTTCTATACCTCTGTGCTCTCATCAATCAGCATTCTTTTACGTACTCCTTTTGTCATGGACTGATAATTCTCTAGACAGAGTTTAATTTTTTCTTGCAATTTCCCCAGATTTTGTTTTTAGTTATTCTATTTGATTATTTACATGTTGTGCAGTTTAGTTTGTGAGCATTTCTCAACTTTAATTTGGCATCTTAATGCCTTTTCAGGCCTCCTTTTTCTTTTTGTTAGGATCTTGTTAGGACATAGGCACATAGCTATATTTTATCTTTTGTTTGGTTTTACTTCAGCTGGTCTAATTCACTTTCTTCTCTGTTGTTTCCAGAATGGGACAAAGGAATCTATCGCTAAGCTTGTCTCTGACTTGAATGACGCAAAGTTTGGGCATGATGTTGGTGAGTTATGGTTTTTTAATATAATCTGATGTTTTCTTTGCCAATGGACATTAAGTTCACTACTTTATGATTAATCTCATGGAATGAGCTGAAATTATTTCCCAACCATGCATTTTAAATCGGACATGATTTATTGCATAATGTACAAACTGATGTTGGATATGGTTTCCTCATGGATAGGACATTTTTATTTGCAGAACTTGATTCTTTATTGATCTTTTTTTAAATGTTAAAAATGGTTCTTACCTTTTCTTTTTTCATATGAGTTGAGCAGATGTTGTTGTTGCCCCTCCCTTTATTTACATCGATCAAGTAAAGGCTTCATTAACAGATAGAATTGAGATTTCTGCTCAAAATTCCTGGGTTGGCAAAGGTGGAGCATTCACTGGAGAAATCAGGTTAGGTTAGCTCTTCTTTTTCCCAGTCATGGCAATTATGAATGGCATTGACATTTTTGTACTTTCAGATATTTTTGGCATAGCAATCATGGTTGTTATTGATTTTATAATCCTTCACATAATTTTGGCATAGCAACCTTGAATCATGATAATCATTTCTGACATAATATTAGGATATCTCGCTAATTGATAAATTAGCTTGCCTTAAAAATTAATATTTAATGCTGTGTAGAACATTCATTAGATGGTGAGCATATTTATTAGGGCATTTGACTTATTTTTCCTGCATATGTCTCATCTAATTTTCCACGTAATCAAGGAATTTGGATGAGACATGGATGGACATAAGCTGGAGTCTTATCCAAATGAAAGTAACCACAAGCCCTTGATTAGACACTTTTTTCCCCAAGAAACTCTAGTTAAATTTATTATATTCTAATTTCAAGGCCATAGTTCGCTCCATTAATATAACTGTGCTTTTGCCTCTAATACCATATATTTGCAGATAAGAATATTCCATTCTATAGTTGCTTTTCTACTGTTATAACTTAAATATAATTTTTGTGCTCTTGTTTGCAGTGTGGAACAACTGAAAGATATCGGCTGCAAGTGGGTTGTTCTTGGGCATTCTGAGCGCAGGCACATAATTGGTGAAAACAATGAGGTAAAAACTTAAGACCATTTTATATGTTTTTGAGATGTTTAAGAGAATAAAAAATTATTGTTATGCTGCATAAATCTTATCCATGTTAGTTCAATTTACCTCTATTTTATTTATTTATTTAGTGATTGGTTGAACTTCGATTTTTAATTGCAAAATCAATCGTCTTTTTTTTTTTCCTTATTTTCCTGTACAATCTACAATCTGTAACAGTTTCAATAAGATTGCTAGTGCATGAGATCATTAGAACTGAACTAGATTTTTTATGTGACAGTTAAATATATATATTTGTTTAAATATAGTTTCCAAAATAAAAAATAAATGATTTCATGTATAGTAAGCACAAAAAGATTTGGCCTAATATCTGCAAGAATTTGGGAATAGTTAGGAACCTTGTAAAGAATAAAATCTAAGTGTAATTTTACAAATTGAAGTTGAATGACTGGAGGTGAGATTGGGCGTTGTTATTTTGTTACTTGTTATGATTTGTCTAGAACTGTGACTGAAGCTTTATTTCTCCAGTTCATAGGAAAAAAGGCTGCTTATGCCTTGAGCCAAGGTCTTGGGGTGATAGCTTGTATTGGTGAATTGTTACAAGAAAGAGAGGCAGGAAAAACCTTTGATGTCTGTTTTGAGCAACTGAACGCATTTGCAGGTAATTGCTGACTTTATTTATCCTGAAATAGGTCAATAGTACATTTCAGTGTCAGAGAATAATGCTGTCATTATCCCTCTGATATGTCATCTGTAGATGCTGTGCCCAGTTGGGATAACATAGTTATTGCATATGAGCCTGTATGGGCTATTGGGACTGGTAAAGTGGCCACACCTCAACAAGCTCAAGAAGTGCATGTTGCTGTTCGTGATTGGCTTAAAAATAATGTCTCTGAAGAAGTTGCATCCAAAACACGCATTATCTATGGAGGTAATGTTGTACCAGTCAACTTGCTAAAGTTGCAGTGAAGATCACATTAAATTATCCATGACTAGACAAGACAGGAACTTTTAACTTTTTCCTTTAGGCTGTAATAAAGCAGACAGCATATCACCCTGAAGATTTGAATTGGTTAGTTTTTGGTGGTGCTAGTTGGAGACTAACCGTTTCTAGATGTTCCATTTGCTGTTGTCATAAAGCAGTTATTATATTGATATGCTAAACGGTTCATCAATTTGAATGCATCAATTTTACTAAGATTTGTGAAAGATTTTCTTTAGGTTGTCTGGTGCTGTTTGTGATGCTCATAATATACTGATGTGTGATTTAACGTTTTCAGGATCTGTAAATGGAAGCAACTGTGGAGAACTTGCAAAGCAAGATGATATTGATGGTTTTCTGGTTGGCGGTGCATCCCTAAAGGTATATCCTGCCATTAATTTTCTGCTTGGAGATTAATAAGAACAGTTGAAATATTTATTTGTTGCGTTGAAAAGCCTCCTGATGTTTCCAATATTATTGAGTTGGGACTCGAATGGATGATTAAAATCTGAGTTTTGGTGATGCAGGGCCCTGAATTTGCTACAATTGTCAATTCAGTAACATCCAAGAAAGTTGCAGCTTGATTATTTAGAGCAAGTCTGCAACACGAAAATAATAAAAATGCAAAGAGAAGGATACATCACTTCGAAGGTCTACCTTAGATTGACATGTGAGCTTGTCTCGTCATTGAAGTTTTGATTGAAAGTCCCTTGTTATTTTCTTCGTTAACTTCCTATAAAAGAAAAAAGTCACTTCGCTTATCTCCTCGAAAATTGGTTTGCTGTTGTAACTTTGGATCAAGTCGATGCTGTAATCATAATGAAGCCGGTCGCCCCCTTTGTCTCTCTCTTTTTTTAAATATTCATTAATTTTATTTTATACAATATGAATGAAATATTATTATATTGGATTTTTTTGAGGTTTATTTAATTATTTTTATATAAACCAATCAAATTTTAATATAGTCATATGATTTAATCATATTGGAAAGTTCTTAATATTATAATTACATAATAAATAATAATTTATCCTTGTAAAATTCTATTGATGTTAGATTATCTCTAACGTGTTTCCCTGCTATCACATATATAAATCTCTTACATAATATCTCTAAATTACTAAATCATCATTATATTGCATTGGATTGAATTATATTGAAAAGATCGAATTTTCAAATTGAATTGAACCAAATTTTTAAGACGATTCAAACATATATACTGCAAATAAAAGTGTTGAGTAAAATAAAATTTTATATGAACTTAAAAGTAATTTATAAATTAGGATTTATACGTATCGATTTAAAAGGAAGACGTTATAAATTTTGTATCTAAAAATAAAACAAATAGCAAAACATTACATGATAACATTTAAAGGAACAAAACAAAGGAAAGAATTAGTTAGAGTGGATTAAGTTCATGTTTGTCTCTAAATTAAAAGCATATATAAACATGTTTTAGTTAAAACTTAATGCCGATAAGCCATTTTACCTGGAGAAATTTAAGGTGACATCCATAAACCAAAGTTGCGACAGTACAAAATTATACTCAACTTTGCTAATTTTTTACCCTATAAGAAGGTTTGCAAAAGAATAGATATGCACTATTCACATTTCTAAGCCAAGAGTTAAATAGAGGAATTGAAGGAAAGATTTCTGTGAAAATGTTGCGAGTTTTAGCAACTTCTCTATTGTTTACATTATTTTCAACAAATCTATCGTTGTTGATATAACAAATTTTGTTAGATGAGTGCTCAATCAAGCTGATTTCTTTCGAAAATTTGATCAGTGTTTGAGGTTCGATTTCATCACCAACAGTGTAGTTCGAGATATAACTTCCCTGGACAGCAAGTATTTCCGTGTTAATGTGACTTGGGTGCAAAAATCTTACTTTCCAGCGCTTTACAGTAACTGCGCCTGAAATGAGTGCTAATACTGATGGAATTCACATCGGGCGATCAAAGGGAATCAACATTACTGATTCCAACATCGGCACAGGCGATGATTGCATTTCCCTGGGTGATGGGAGTCAACAAATTTGGATCACAAGAGTAACATGTGGACCTGGACATGGCATTAGCGTTGGAAGTTTAGGGAAATACGAGAATGAAGAAATCGTGTCAGGAATTGCACTCTTTCTAATACTGATAATGGCTTGAGAATCAAGACTTGGCCTGCTAGATACGGTGGCAGTGCATCGGATATGCACTTTATGAATAATGTGTCCAACCCCATCCGGATTGATCAAATCTATAGCCCCTGGAATCATTGCAATCCAAAGGTAACTTCATATAATGATGGAATTAGTTTCAAGTTAGAATTGAAATTTGTCTAATGTTTGTAAAATTATAATGGCAGGCTCCATCAAAAGTTAAAGATCAGCAATGTGAGCTTCAAGAATATTAGAGGGTCTTCTGCAACTCCAGTAGGTGTTGTTCAGCTTAATTGGAGCAGCGGCAACCCTGGTCAGAATGTGAATCTTTCGAACATTCATCTAACTTACAATGGAAATGAAGGCCTTGCAAAATCCTCATGCGCAAATATTATACCTAAGATTATAGGATGTCGATGAAAAACACAAATTATATTTCTCATTCATTGTAACAAATATAACGTTAATAAAATTCAATTATAATATATTTTTTTATTTATTCTATTTCATTTTGTTAAATTGGGACTCTATTAAATCAGGTTTATATATACTAAGCCAATGAGAGAATGAAGATATGAGTTAAATAAATTTTGCAACTCTTTCATTTCACTGTGAACTGGATTTGGGAGTCTGGCAAAAAATAAATTATATATGAGAAGATTGAATTCTATGTATTAATTTTAAACATATATGAATATAATTGATTTATGTTTTGTATTGGCTTCACAAAAAATTAATTTTAAATTGGCCATTGCTTGTATTATGTTTTAGAATAATATAAAAGTGGGTATATGAATCCTTGAGCTTGTGCATTACCCAAATAAAAAGTGAACTAAGGAGATTAATTTCTACACTCAAAGCATATTCTCTAACAAATCTGATGAAATTAAAGTGAAAGAACCTCATTTTCCTAAGCATGAATGAATTGTGGAAGAAAAATGGAGTGGTTTTATCCAAGAATTAGAAGGGGTCCTGAGTGGAAACAAGGTTGGGCAGGGCAAACTGTGAGCTCAATCTCTACACCACCGGCTCCATTGCTCACCATTTTTGGCATTGTCATTCTCCTTCTCTGGCTTTCACAGTATACAAACTATAAGGCTCAGTTGCATCACTCAGCTGTCAACTTTCAGATATTCATTTTCTTGCTGCCTATTCTGCTTGTATTCCTCCTGGTTTGCTTTTCTGCCAATTGGGTTGGTTACTTTCGTGTCAGGCAACCGCAACAGGAGTCGGTTCACTCGGGTGGAGGCTCTTCTTCCCCATGGGGAATTGCCATTTTCTTAGTGGTGCTTTTGGTGTTGCTTTCTCATCAATCTTCCTTTCATTCCAAATGGTTTGGATCTCTTTGGAGGTCTGATTAAATCACAGTTATATATATATATATGTATATTATGTGTTGATTATAATCATGTAATGTTAGTACCCAGTTTAGTTTTTTTTTTTTTTGAAGCAAATTATAATAAAATGTTATTTTATCCTGAAATGAAATAAAAATAATTTTTAATTTAAATTTTAGTTTTTCAAGCTCGATCACTATAATAGAGAAGGCATATAAAGCCTTAATGAACATATATGCAATGAACCTGATTTTGGCAAATCAAGCTTTTTGATCCTTTCTTTAGGGAAAAAGACAAACTTGACAAATGGCCATTAACTTGTAATTCAAGTGAGTGGTGACTTGTCATTCAAAACAATTATTATTATTTTCTAGAAAAAAATCAAGCCAATACAATCAAGTAATCCAAGAAATCACACTCATAGAATTCAAGAAATCATGACTTAATAAAAACTATTGTTGGACTTAAATCTCTTGATTGCAAGAATTTTCTCAGCATCCAAACAGGATTTACAATCCGAGACCTAAAATCAGCCCTATAACATATAAGATTTGAACTCTCATATAGCAATTCAGACAAAAAACTAGTTAAGAATAACTTCATTATACGATCTTTGCATAAATAAACCATATATCAAACAAGAAATTAAATCACAATCATACAAACTCCTGTAAAGAAACACTCTTCTTGTAATTAATTATATTAAGCAAAAACTATTGAGGGACCTCAAAACCAGCTATCAAGAAAGGCAGACTGGAATTGCACCAAAACGAGCAGCAAAACGATCAAAGCGGCGACTCCCCACGGCCAGGTTCCCTCCTGCGGGCGGTGGTGGGTGCGGAGTTTCCATTCCCAGGGTGATTTATCAAAGAGCATATCAGGATTTTCCATAGAAGATAACCAACGAACAACGAAGAGAATTAGTAAAGGTACGACCAAAAGTACCCACTTGGTTTGCTCTTCTGCAGCCTCCTCCACTTCTTCGTAGCTGAAGAACCATGATATCCCCAGAAAGATTGATATTACTGCTAAGATTAGAAGAATTGGATATGGCAAGGGATTCAGAGTGAACGCATCAAAGATTGAGTTGCTTCTTCTGCCATAGTAATAGTAGCTCATGTTTAAACCTAATTCAATACAAGATTATCAAGATTCAAGAGGTTGTTAAGAACTAATCTCACTCTTACATATATAAACTTTGCAGTAATCATGACCTCCAAATTAATTAACTAACAAACTTGACTTTCTTGAGTCCTGTAGCTTGAACTTTACTTTCGGTTAATAGGCAAGATGCCACATAAAAGTGAATTTCTTATTATTATTATTATTTAGAGTGAGTCAGACCAACTGTTTATTGACAGAATTTGAATATAACTAATAAACTCTTGTTTAATAATATTGATCTAATAATTAAATTCGTATATTTAAAAAAAAAATTGAATTAGTAAAATTCATTTATATTAGATTTTATTGGTAGCAATCGAAGTATAAATGAATGTGTCCAGTTTTCTTTGTTATTCTTGTTTACTAAGGAGGCATTCATTTTGAGTCTTGTTATAACCTAAATTAGTAAATTAAATTCAATTTTAGGAAAAAAAAATCTAAATGAGTTCAATAAAATCAATTAGTAATTATTTTTAACAGCTAATTTTGATTTTAGAGAAAATAAGCCATCATTTTCAAAATAAGTATTACAATCTAATTCTATAGAAATTAAATATATATATATATATAATAAACTATTATCCATTTAATTTCTAAATAAAAATAATGTTAAGGAGTGAATATAAATATGAAATAAAACTAGACCAAAACTGACCAACAAGCTAGAATCAAATTTTTCGTTTTGCTTGTCTATTATTAATAATACAGAACACATCTCCAGCAAAAAAAAACATGTATAGAAGCTATATAAAGGGCTTCTGATTTCTCTAAGAATCAGCATTGCCTTGCTACTTAACAACATGATGGAGGCAACATACCCTAAAATATATAAGGAGGATAAAGTTACAGAAGAGCTAAGACAGATATCAAGGTAAGAAATCAAGCCAGAGATTTGGACAAAATTGGTGGAAATTTTTTCTTATTATATACTAAAAAGTACAGATAATTTAGGTGTTAAGACCGTCCTGTTAAGAAAATTAATGAAAAATTATTGTTCTGTTACATTTTGTTAGCAAGGGGTCCGTTGATGGGGTCTGAATTCCTGGCAAGAAAGAGAGCCAACTGGGTCATTGTTTGGGTACTTGAAGAATTGCAATAGTCGAGCTTCAGAAGGAAAAAAAAACAGAAAAACAAAAATACGAATGCAATTATCACTTTGGAAGATAACAAATCAGTGTAGTTTTCTCACTATGATCAAAGAGCTGGCAGTAGAAATTTACATGCGTAGGCAGTATATTTCACCTCTTGAAGATTCTTATATCAGACTTTTCCTTCGTATTGGAAATTCAGCTTGTAATCATGTTGCAGAAGTGCCAATGTATTCCTGCAAGGACCCTCTGCAAAGGCAACAGGACAACAGAAGCAAGGTTAGAGTAAAGCAAGAACTCATTTGGTGTCATTCTTCAACAAACTGATCAAGCAATGTTCACTCACCTCCAAACACAGAATGAAGATGCTGAAGATCGTCTGCTGAGCAAATATCCATTAAAGCGTACACACCTGGTTTCAGAGCTTCATCCAGCTCCCTACACATTAATTAGAGGAGAAAGATTTTTCCTTTTTTGTAAGTATCAAGACGGTATATATTTTCTTTTCAAGTTTAAATAACTGTCAACTGCTAGCAAGATCATATATATATATGACTGAATAAAAAGAGCGTATGCAGGAGATTGCAGACCACCTTCTGAAACCAGTTTTAAGGGGACCATGTCCTGAATAAACGAATATGTAATCAGATAAAAATTTGAAACAGTGCTTCCCAAAGTCTTCTTTTTGCTGCCTTAACTGTAAAATAATAATTGAGAAGCAAACAGGGTTAGACCTGACAACTTAAAGCTATTACAGAATACCAACGACTGCATGCATAAGCAGGTAAAAAGTTCTATTCTAGCTTGAAACAGCATAAACTGGTTTAAAATCGACTTGCTGTATTTGAATGGGGCAACTGAAATGAAGGATTTGATTTTATGAATCCTATATGATGCAAGAAACCTGAACAAGATCTGAAAAAATAACTTTCCTTTGGTCATTCATGACTATGATCCAAAATTATTCAATGATTAATTTGAAATACCTATTGAAATCGTATAATTTCATATACCATCTAAGGATTAGTAGAGAGAAAAGCAAGGGAGAGGCCTAGCATAATGTGGAGACAATTATGAAAATGAACCTAGGCACCTTTAAGTCTTTAGCTATTTTAATCCAACTGAGTTGACTTGAGCACTAAGAGATGGTTGAAGATTTGTTTGCCCTCTTCCTTCACAAGTTCAAATCTTCACCTAATACAATTTCAAATCCTCAGCCAAAACCAAACTAAATAAGTATATATCAGAGCAGAAAATACCACTTGATAAAGGCCGGTGAAATTGGAACGCATTAAATAGGTTTTTATGGACACCACAGATTTCTCAAACTGAAGCCTAACTGCCCAAGTCTAAGCACCAATGTAGCATGAACACGGACACTGGAACACGATTTTTATAAAAATATTAGGATACGGACACGTGGAAAAAACGTGTAAATATTATATAGAGGAAAATTTATAAATAATTAAATTCAAAAATATTATTTTAAGTTATTATTTTCATATAAAATTTAACAAAAATGACATACAATCAAATTTATTGCATAATGATTGGTGTCAAACATAGATTTTATGTTTTCTAAAAGGAAAAATGTGTTTTTAATTTAAAGAAATGCACTTCTAATTTTTTGAAAATTACAAAACGCACTCAAGACGTTTTTTGTCGGTGTCGGAAACACGACATGCTATACAGTTGAAGTGTCCGTCCTTAATAGCTAAGCACTAAACTATTTACATTGCAAGAACTGAAATAAAATCCTTTAGCAACTACTGATACAAAGGAAAAAGACTTGACATGTTTTCCAATATTATTTCCTTTGCTGCAGTACCAAAGGTGATCTAAAAAATAAAACAACCAGCAGCTTCTTGGAAACCTCTTATGAAAAGTTCCCATGCCTTTTAAGCAAACAATCAAATGCCTCTCAGAAATCTTTTAATACAAACACCTATGTCAATTAGCCTTCCACATATCAAAAAGCTTCTCATGACCAGTTGTACAGAAAACTGCTAATGCTCTTGACTTTGCCATCACGGGGTATTGCTTGCTTGGGAGCTCGATCCCTGTTGATGCTTATTTTTATGACACCACCTTTCTCATCGAACTAATTCAGTATGATGACAGACATGTTTCCTATTTGTGTTTCCATCTCACATCTTTCTTCTCTGAGATTGGGTGCATAGATGGGTGGTAGACTAGTAGTGCTATGGTCTGAGTTGGCTCCCCACAATGGGAAAATAACTTATCCCGGCTGTAGGCTATATATGAGACCATCTAAAACAAATAAAGAGCAATTTATCTTAACCTGCCTTACATTAGCTCCCGTAATAGGAACGAACCCCTACGACATAGACCATGGATCAATTTCTATTTATTTCTTCATACAAAAACCCAAAGTTTTATTATATTTTCATGCATGTGGCACCTTTAAGATCAGATCGCATACCTCCATAATTATTAAAGGCACAAGGCACACTGAGGCACTAAAGGGTCCTAGAGCCTAGGCGCAGGTGCGCGCCCGAGTGACATGAGGCGCAAAATAAAAAATAATTAAAAAAATTATAAATTTTATTATTAGACTACTAGCAAGGTAATATAATATTATAACTGTTAAAACTTAAAACATATAAGTCATAACAACAAAATAAAAATATATACATAAATAAAAAAAACTCAATTAAGGTTTGAAATTCAAAACACAAGGCTCCTAGGCTTACTAAAAACTTGAAATCCTAAACACACAAAAATTTTAAACTTACTAATATTATATTTAACAAATTCTAACACTTATCAATTATGAATTATCATAGTAAAGCACAATTAGTCTTGCATGTAAATTGTGCTGTTCAAATCATTTTTGTGGAGGCTAGAACAAATGTTTTCTTTATCCTAATTTTTTTTTATTGTTTGTTTTGGAAATAATTAGATGTGGTAAGATATATTAAAAGTTTTTTTCAATTTATAATCAATGGTTCAGGTTTCCCTACACTAAAAACAAGAAAAAAAAATACAAATATTTAACTAGCATCACAAAGGCATGCCTTTGGGTTTTCAAGAAGCCAAGGCTGATGCCTGGTGTGCCTTGAGCCTCGGGCGCGCCTTTAACAACTATGCATACCTCTTCGTAAATCCTCCGAAGAGAGCAGGCACATCTTACTCCCTCTTGAGCTCCAAGTGAAATGTATCGCTTTTTGGTTGTCAAGTCACTATCTACTGTCTCCAAACAATGAAGAAGAACACGAACAGATTCTTGAAGCAGAGCAATGCACCGTTCTGACTCACTAGAAAATACAAAATAATCACCATGATTGCATTTGGTAACTACTTTTCAGAGAAAAGCATAAAAGAGAGAAGAAATAAGCAGAGAATATACATTGCAACTAAAATTGAGAAATGTGATGAGACACCATCTAGAAGCATATTAAACACAAACAATTAAAATGGCTGCTGAACTTCAACCCCAGCAAATCTCAAAGATTGATACAAACACATCAAGAAGCAATTAAACAATATAAACACAGTTAACAGGAAACAGAAAAAATATAAAACTGGAATTTTCTAGACCAAACACCAGACATGACAGCAAAGAATGATCTCTCTTTTCAATTAAATTCTGCTCCTCACTGCAGATGTCAATTTCTTGCCAGATAACTACAAAGCTCAAGAAGAAAATATTAAACATACAAATGAGTTAATCAAAAACCGAATTATAGAGAGAAAAATACCTTTTGTGATGTCTCAAAGTGGTAAACAGTAATCGGCAGCATGCAGAAAATAATACTGTTGAGAACTGTTGATCTAGAATATGGGAATGTGTGCCTGCTACAGTATCACAGTCTTGGTTATCCAAAAACAAGAATGTTTCAGATACCCTGAGTCGACAAAAATCTTGAAAAAGTGCTGCAGGTATGTGTATAGACTGTGCTACATGCCAATAATCCATTTGAAACTGAGCATGTTTGCTCAAAATTTTTGTTAGCACCTCAACAGACATAAGAATGACCGCTCCAGGATCTGGACCATCATGAATTGAGCAAGTTGTTGCACTATAATAAATGAGCGGACTTTGCAAGTGTAGAATTATGTTGAACAAAGCAGCCATTAAACTCTGAATGTTTTTGCTAACAACACGTAAATGTTTTCCACCTGTCAAGAAAGTCAAAGGTTATAACAAACAATAAGCTATACTGCAGTCAATAAATCTATTTGAGATACCATAAGTCTGACTATGCTGCAGTCAAGATGTTGATGGTATAATTAATGCTTGGCCAAATTTAAGAAACTAGAAGAGCAAAGCATATGTCACTCGTAAGATTAATGTAAGAAGCAAAATGGACTCATGAATGGGTGCCACTAACTGCCATATTGGATGGTTAAACTCTTTCAAAGTTGAAGGAAAGATCTATAACAAATTTAACAAGCTATGATGAATGGCAATGCAAGAGAAGTGGAAAATAGCCCAAGCCACCTTATAATGTCAAAAATAGGAAAAACTATTTATGGGACTCAATGGTCGCTATACTTCCAACACATGACACATCAAAGAGAAGTTAACCGTACAAGGCCTCCTTTTATTCAAAAGGTCATTAATATTTATCTAATGGAAAACTGCAAAAACAAAATGAAACGAATGCCTAGCCTAACCATGAATGGTACCTTGACTTCCAAATTTAGAGTGCTTGTAAGCAATTAGTTGTTTCATTCTCAATGAAGTATTTAACCCCCCACCCAAAAGGAAAAAAAAAGTCATAAGCTATACACATAACAAAGAGAAGCAAGATAGTTTACCTAAACTAATTCTTTTGGATGATACATTGCAAAAACCAATCCATTAAATAACCAAGAAACATAGTCTAACAAAGGCAATTATAGTAAGCCCAGAGTTTCATAAACCATCATATAATTATTTACAGCGAACATGCACTAATTGGGAGTAAATAATGTTAAACAACAATATTATGGTGGTTGTGATTGATGATATTCTAGTAATATGATGACATTGTATGTTATATCTTAACCAACTTCATTTTGATGTCATCTGGAAATGAACATTACATCTTGACTTTCCACAGCTCTTGAAGCATATAGTTCCAACAATGGAACCATTGCTTGCAAATATTGACAATAATATAAGGCTGTTTAAACTAAATTAGAAATTCCGAACAAATGCAAAAGTAAAGCATCATCTAGAACAGGAAAAAAGAATTATGATAGACCAACAAAGAACCCATCAGCACACTATCCAGGAAATTACCTGAAACATATTCTAGAACTAGATCCAAGTAGTCAATGCCAGCAGCAACAATTGAGGAAACCTCTCCGCCATCGGCACTTCCAGTATTTATATCATAGATTATTGCACAACCATCATGCACTCCAACTAATGCTCTCTTAATAACATGTATTGTAGTGAGCATATGAAACTCGGAAGACTTGCTTAAAAGTGCTTTAATTGACATCCTCAACCTAACCTTAAATTCATCCAAGAAGCCAGGCATATGCAAAAGAGATGCTTCAGCTGATCCTTTGCTACTGCAGAGTATCTTACTTGAGTCAGTCTCATACGGTGCCAGAGTAGCTTCTTTTCCCTGTAAAGAGATTAACCTTCCTAAAGCAATCAAGTGCATCTCTATCAGACTGGTGTACACATTTGTAGTTGATTTAGAGTCAATTTTTGAAGGAAAATGATATAATAATTCTTGCAGATACTTGAGAACACCATCTAACCAAACAAAAGAAAATGGTTTTGTGATCTTCAACACATCTGCTAACTTAGACAGCAAAACATGACATATGCCAAAAAAAATTGGCACCAAGGTGGGCAATGAAGTAGTACAATTGGTCTGTAAATTTAGCCTCAACAGAGCTGAAGAAGCAATCAGTAGTTGCCTGATCAAAACTGCAGCCTTAGGATGATCACCTTTAAGCAAGCTTTGCAACAAACAATTATTTAGCAATTTCCACTTGTATGTATCAAGCTTACTCAGAATAGTGGCAACAGAGAATGCTTCTTCTGGCTGCACTCTAAACTTATGCATACTAGCGTTCTGGACATTATCATCAATATTTGACGATGTTGGGCAGTTTTTTTCAGCTGTTAATTTCTGATTCTGTGTACCATCTAAAGCTTCAATTCCAGGAGACCCTTTATCTAAAAATTCCTTTGAACCCAACAAACCTGTGCTACCATTTAGGGCATCAATTAAACTGCCTGGTTGATGATCATCTTTACCAAATAACATGTGTAAGACAAAACTAATAAATTCTGCAAACACATTTACACAAAAACAAATTTCAGAGCCAGGTTTAAAAATCAATGAAAATAACTTCATCTTATCAGTATCCATTGCACTTGTGTGGTTCGAGGCAGATACTAGGCCCCACAAAAACCCATTAAGACAAGAAAGTACTAAAGATAATTTTTCCAAATTGACAATATTTACACCATTCCCTTCTTTCTCATTAATAAGGGCATCCTTCAAAGAAATAAGTAATCCCTGAGTCTGTTCCTTCAAACCCTCAGCCATAAGGAGAATACTTTTCCAGGCTGCATTATTTCCAAAGGAGTCCAAACATGAATCGGATACATTTAACATACTATGTTCATGAACAACATTAAAGTAATGTTTGCTCAATGTTAGGAACACATAGGATGTGTGATCCATCAATGAACATATTGTCTCTCTAATCCCATCAGCATAATTGTCTGATAGCATCTCTTGAAGCCCAATGGCTATGAATACTGACTTGAAAAGCCACATAACAGAATATAAATCCTCAGACAGTACTGGAACGAGTGAGGATCGAGAAGTTCTTGTCTTCTCATCACAAAATCCGATAATAATATTCTTCAAGGCTCTCCGGCAGGCTACAAGCAATCTTAAAAGCTCATGCTGGTTATGTAACAATACTGCATCCTGGCATTTCAATAAGCTGCTAATTACATACCTGAAATGTAGATACCTAATATTAAAGGAAAAGCATATATTTGTCATAATAAGCATATTTATCAACAGAAAATTTCAAAATCAAATTGATTATGGTCACTGTAATACAATTCTCCTTACAGGCTTCTAGGCAGTAACAAGAGGGGAGAGCTGGGTTGCATGCATATGTACTGGCTTTAGTACTAAAACCAGAAAGTACTGCTCCTTTAAAAAATAAAATAAAATAAAAAACATGCACAGAAACCACATAACAAACATGCATATGCCTACTAGCTCACTTGAAAGGGAAAAAGAAAATCAATGTCTTGCTACATAACAGACTGCAAAGGAGTTATTAGAGCTTTACCTTTCAAGATTCAGTAGATAAGTCACATAAAGAGAGAATGATCTTGAATTCATATACCCTTTTGGCATCCAACACAATAAACTGAGCAAACTTTGACAAGCGGTAAATTTCATTCTAGCTGATTCCATAGGAATATCTTCAGGCATCTTAAATGGTAAATGAGAAATTGGTTTTCCCTCTAATGGCATATCATAAACAATGGGTTTAGTTAATGAAACAGTCATTGGTAAGCTTCCAACTGTGCTTAGAATCTCTTGCCAATCAGGTGATGAATTCAAATCAATATTCCCAATTGAAAAATCAGTAAATATTGGAAGGACTGATTTCTCCAACAAATGGCAAAATCTTGATGCCAAATGCCTATTGACAAACTGTTAAAAGAGAGAGCAACAACATTATGTGAGTACAATAGTTTCCACAGAAAATATAATACATACTATATATGCTTCAAGCAACAATGGTCTGTGCTTCAATACGAATTTGCTTGTTTGCTTAACAGCAAGTGTTAGTGTCGATGTCAGTATATTAGCTTGGCTGCACAAAAAAGAGAGGGAAAGCGAAAAGAAGAATTTCATATTGATAATTGATCTTACATTATGTTCGTAAAGCATAGAGTCAATTAGAAGTTCTGATGAAATTTGATGCGCAGTTATTTTATTCAGAAAGCCAGCTTCATCAATCTGGTTGCTTTCCCGCTTGGTGATGCCTCTTGTTGTAAGCGGAAGACAAGTGTGGATCACATAGGATAGAAACATTTTTAAGTTCTTCTTGCTGGCATGAATAGACCAAACATCAATATTTTGACAAATAATCCACCAAATTGCAACAGGCAATGACTCCTTGTTCACAGAACAAACACTGAAATCCCATTTATGACTTTCATCTACAGCTTGGACAGATGTAGCCAGACAAGTTGCATCATCTGTAGGGCAGACTGAGATTTCATCAGTTCCCAATAATGAGAGGTTACTCATGATGAACTTAGTTAGACACTTTGCCTCCTTCTTCAACGCAGCAAGGTGCCTGCTCCACTGTCTGCTCCTTTTACAATAAAGTAATAAGCTAGCATCATCAAGTGACTTGGCTTGGATGATAACATTGATTCTTTGCAGAATATACTCCAAAGACTTTATCTGCCTGTTCAAATCAACAAGCCTTTGAAGAGCCATAACATGCAATACGTAAGTCAGAGGACAGTGATCTACATGGCTGACCTGAAGAAAAATGTCAGAGACAGATTGTATAACGACAAGAAGAGAAACAGAAGGTTGGGCAACCCAAGAAAAATAATCTTCATTTATCCACTCAGTTCTATCAATCAAATCTCTTCCAGAGTAGGCTGTCAAGGAATCACACATTTCTGCAGACATCTTTCTTGATTTATCTGGAGGCATGAGGGTGATTGCTTGCCTATATAAGCTTCTGCAGGACACATATAAGCGAAAAAAGAATACGAAGATCCACTGGATGGATGCACCAGAATTCAGCAGATAATGTTTTTCTCCACCATTCTCCATGTCGGAAGTTTTTCCTGTGATGAAAGAAAGGAACTTATTTACACTATCTGGATGCCTTCCGGCCAAAATACTCATGCAGGGACGAACTACAGCTATCAAATCCCTAATAGATCTACCAATGAGGCTACTGTTCCCAACCGTGACAGTCAATGAATCTAGCACTAATGCATACATTTCAGACAATCCTCGTCCAGAAAACTCTGTTTGCATATTTAGGAAGAGTAGTCCATAACCTTTTGTATTTGAATCCTTATGTTCCTTCGCATCAGCCACCAAATAATTCCTTTTCATCCATTCCATGGACTCAGATAAATCTATGGTTAATTGCCGAACACATTCACTTACCTGCCCTTCTGGTAAAGACTTGATACCATCACTAATGACACGTTTAAACTTGTGTTCACATGACAGCACTCCAACTGATTTTGCATATGTCTCAAAAGGTAAATACTTTGTAATGGACCCAAAAGAACCACAAGTATGTCCAATACGCCTGATTGCTTTACAAAGTGCAAATATGATATTCTCCACCTGCAACCATCCAAATTATAAGAACGGAACATGAAACCAAATGATGCAAAAATAACAATTAAATTACCAATTTTGGCAGAAAACAGGGAAAAATAAATAAATAAAGTTGAAACTGAACACAACAAACTACCATACACCGATACCCCCTTTCTTCCAATACAACAGAAGAATGAAAAGGGTGAAAAGAGTTGACTTTTTTAAACACTTATAATAAACGAAATCTTGAAATTGTAGATAAGTCATTTATATGATGCAGAGCATCCAAAATTATAATAATAATACTAGAATAACAATGCATAGAGTTAGACAAGGTTCAACAAACCTGCCTAAGTTCACTATAAAGCTCAATCAGCTGGCATCCAAATCCTAGTGCCTGGGAAGTTAACAAGCACCTATTTGGTGCATCCTTAAAAGAATGACCAAGGGCCAGGTAAGAAAGCACCATATGCCATAAGCTGGACAAATCATTCTCAAGAATCTCATATTCAATATCCAAAAAGCATTGAATAGCAACAAGTAGCTGTTTTGCTAATAAAATTATTATTTCCTGCATTTTGCCATCTGTATCATGTGTTGGCAAAGAAAGTAGATAGGTAGAAAATGAGAAAATAGAATTGCAAACTTTCTTGAAGAAATTAAGGCAAGCTCCTTCAGAGATATCCTCTGTTTTTATGTATAATTTTTCCTGAAATAAGCTGCCTAATAAATGATTAATTGATTTGAGAGTGCAGTAAGCATCCAACAACGGACGGCCTACTTCCAATTTGCTTTGACAGTAGCCATTCATCTCAAGAAAAAGAGGCTCCATAATTTGTACAAAAAAATCAAAAAGCGATTTTCTTTTTTCTGCAGTCAAATTACTTGATCCATAGGTATTAACTGGCATAGAAAAATTATTTTGGCTTAGAGTTTTAGAACTATGACCAGATAAATGCTTTAAACCTTCAGTTTTCTCTGCCATCGAAACTATTCTTTGCTTCTTGACTCGAACAACAAGCAGGAGAAATAGTTCTCCTAAGCCACTTAATTCAAACTCCTTTGAGGACACAATCTTTTCAAGTTTATCAAAGAAATGTCTATGGTAACTTTTAATAACGGTTTTTGAGTCTTGTATTTCTCCATCATTAGTTGGGGAATATTTCTCTGTGCTGCATAAGCTAAGAAATCCATCAATATGGACTGAATGAAACAGTCCCTGTGACAAAACCTCCTGGACTACAGTCAGCAATTTTCCAGTCAATGCAGTATTGTTTCCATCAGAATGAAGATGCAAGACACCCAACAAGTACAATAATGGCTCAACAAGTTCATCAACAAAATCATGAAATCCATTTTTCCGAGTTGGATGGACCCTCAAGAACTTGGCAAATGGTTCAAGCACCAAGCAAGAGAACCGCAGAGCAAAAGTACCTGCATTTCCACCCTCCAGCTTTTCATCATAAATTTTGCGCAAAAGCTCAAGAACTACACGGACCATCGAAATCCATAAGTCCAAATTTTCATTTGACAATCCACCATGAGATAAGAATACCAGAGAAAGACAATCCAGGACAACACCATACAATTTAAACCCTTCACCAGTAAAAGCCAAATCTATAGAATTCAAAGATGTCTCTGTGAGTAAGGACAACGCCTTCTTTGCTATACAGCAGAAAGCTCGCAAAAGGTTCCGCGAGAGAGTCAACAGAACTCGCAACCTCAAAGCTTCCTCCAAACAGAACTTAAAAACCAGCCAGCATCTATAATCCAAGCATGCGTCAATTAATCCAGACTTTATCCTGCTTTTCTTATCAGTAGAAATCAACAGTGACTGAACCCAATCGTTAAGAAAAACTACAAGTCGGGATACTTTCACTGTTTCATAATTTTCTTCCTCTTCACTGGCTCCTTTTGCACTCGAATTCACATAATTGAAAGCTAGTTCAACCTTCCTGCCAAAAATTTTAACATTTCTTTTAATTAATATAATTTTTTTTCACATTATATTAGAAACCGAATAAACCCGCCACAAATTTTAAAGAAGAGTTCGTGTGGTAGAGAAAAAGACTAACTTTTGAAGGTCGATTTCTTTGCTCTGTAGCGATAGAATCAGCTGCAGGTTCCTCCACGGAAATCCTGCTTCAATCGGATGATCAAATTCTGTTTGTTTTGAGCTTTCACCTCCTTCGACTTCTTTCCACTTCTCTGGTCCATCACTACGGCGCTTTTTTGGAGTTTCAGGTTTCTCTTCGAGGCTATTTAGCTTCCTCTTCTTCTTCTTGTTTGTAGATTTAGCAGATAAATCGGCCATTATGGAGTCAATTGTTCGTTGCTTCGCTGATGATATTGCCGATTTTTGAATGGGAATTCGAGGGAAGGGTTTTGCCGGTAGTACTAGGGTTTTAGTTTTGTGAATGCCAAACCGTTTTGGTCTTTTGCTCTTTCAATTCAGTTGTTGTCGTCTCGACGTCGTTTTAATAATAAGAAATATTTCTTTTGGAAAATCATATCGAGAATTTTGAGCTTACTTTGATTTCGTTTGTCGTTGGTCAGGAATCAAAATAATGAATATCAGAATATGCCATTAGAAAAAATTGGTTTACCCGAAAGGCTAAAGCAGATACAAAACCCGGGGGCTGGCAGGGGCTCAAGCCCTCCAATCTCATAATTCAGAAATAAAATAAAAAATTATAGAGGTATATTGTACAAAAATAGTTTGTATTTTCATTAGAACAATCTCACAATTAACTTCCAACAACTATTAATATATATGTTCTTATAATTTAATATTTTTATCCTTCTACTAAAATAATACTAATTTTGTCCTTGTTAAGAAAAGTTTTCAAATTTAAATTCCACGAATATATTTTTGAAGGTAAATAAAGAATGCATTTTTAAAAATAGATAAAGAGTTTATAATTAATTTCAAATCTTAAAATTTTACATCAAAAAATTTTATTTTGCAAACTTTCTTCGCCTTTTCTGTACTCGAAAAATAGATAAATAATGTTTCTCAAATAATTAAAATTCCTTTATTTCTTTACCCAGCGATTTTGTGACTATACTCACAAAACAAAACGTTAGAAATCCGTCTTTCCTTATTTTATTAAGAAAACAAAAACTATAATATCAATAAAGATTTGAAACTAAATTTATAAATATTTCCTTCAAGGAAATAATTGATAAGTGATAAACAAAAAGAAATAAAATAGTGAAATATAAGAAAAAAAAAATCATATAACCCCTTAAATTTTTGGGAATTTTATAGAAATATTGGAAATTTGATACCAATTTATATTTCTACCGGTGCTCGAAGTTTTTTTCAATTTTACCGAAAACAATTTTTTAAAATTACAACAATATCTAAATCTTAAAATCTCCCAAAAATATGTCCAAATGGTATGTATTCGGCATACTTTCAGTATACCTTAAGCATATTTTGGTTCAATTTCACCAATAAAAAAAATTAGAACAAGAAAAATTGATTATTAAAGAAGAAGAAGAATAAAAATAAAAATAGAATTCAATCAAAATTCAAAATATCACAATTTCTTAAACAAACAATTTGGTATATCCTTCAGTATACCTTGAGAGTACTTGGAGATATATTGGATATACTTTTGAGAATTTCTTAGAAATATTTTAGGGATATTTTGATTCAATCACACATAAAATCTAACAAAAAAACAATTCAAAACATCACAAATTCTATAAAAAAAAACACACAATGGTATACCTTTTGGTATATTTTGGAGTACCTTGGGTATATTTTTTGAAATTTTATGAAAATACATTGAGTATATCTAAGGGTATTTTGGGGTTCTCAAGAAATTTTCTATGATGAATTTCCTAAATATGCCTTGAAAGTACTTTGTATATAACTTTGAAAATTTTATGATAATATATCGATTATAGTTTAGAAATACTTTGATGTATTTTGAAAATTTCCTAAAATAACTTGAGATAAACAAACTCGATCTTAAATAAATTTGAAATGGAAAAAAAGAGAAAATAGAAATTGTTTGCTTAATATTCGAAAACAAGTAGAGATTAAAAAATAAAATCAATTTCACTTTCTATCTATTAACCAACGTTATAGCTGGAGATATATTTCAAAAGTTTTGTTTCACCTTTTCTTGCACCATCACTGTATGCAATTAGATTAAAGATCTGCAAAATTGATTAGTGTGCTTCGATTGATTCGTAGTCCTTCAAAAGAATCGAAGATATTCCTACTTCAATAAAGTGATCAAATAATTCGGTAAGGCTTCTTCTTCATATTTGTATACTCTAAATGCTAATAGAGAACTGCTGGAAGAGGGTAAATGTCGGATTTTGATGATAAATGAAAGAGCAACTATGAATTACAAAAATTGTTACAAATAAAATAATTTTCAGTATAAATGAAAAAAACAGAAATATATGGATAAAAATATAAAAATTTAGATAAACCATGAATTTTTTTCTAAAATTTTTATGCTATGATTAAATTGCACAAATTTTTATATTTGGGCCAATAAACCACTCGTTTAAGCTGATATTTAACTACTAATAAAAAAGTTTGATTAACATATAAACTCCAAGTAGGATTATCTTAAATTATAAATGGATGAGAATATATGTGGTTTAACAAAAAAGAATTTGATAAAAATACATACAAAAGTTCAAAATTCTAACAATTAGCTTTTGGAAAACTAATTAAGAGTTTGTATTTTAATTGTAATAAGTTAAAAATCTCAAGTTTCATAATTAAAATTTTAAATAATTATCTAAAATAATCCTTTTTGTTTTTTATTTACATCTATGTTAATATATAATAATTTTAAAATGTATTTTCTACAATTAATCAAAATATTTTGGTTAAACTGGCTTGGTTTACTCTTTTTTTTAAACGTCAATAATGTAATGAGGCCGATAAAATCAAAATTTTATAAAGTTAAAGTGGAATAAAAAAAAGAAAAAAAAAAGAAATAGCTCGAATTTAATTCAATTTGATTTAGTTTTTAGTTTTGTTACGATGTTGCTAGTCTTGATAATAGGACAATTTATGACATTTTCTGAGATCTAATGGTAAAAAATGAATGATAAAATAATGATCACTTTTCATAAATTATTAAAATTTAATAATTACTTCATGCCAAATATTTCTCTTGGTAAAAAATGAAAAAAAAAATGTATTTAGCATTTCTACTGAACCGGAAGCAGCAACAGCTTTGCCTCGGAAGTTGCAACAGCTTTGCCTCGTAAGTTGTAACAGCAACAACAAAGATAACGCCAAACACTGCCTAATAGCGGGATTTTGGATCGAGCGAAAAAGACAGGATTGGCTGCAAACATCCCGTTTCACTTCCATTATTAAACTCACACTCTTTCTTTTCCTTCAGGATTCATATCCCCATGCACCCACCCCGACACCAATTTGTGTACAATTGTCAATTTACATATACACACGTCCGCGTATAAATTTAAGGGTTTTTTTTTTTTTTCATTAATAAGGGTGTATTTAAAAATACTGTTCAGAATGTTAAAAAGAAATTTTCAATTTTTTTAATTTAATTAAATAATTTTTTATAAGCTGTTTTTTAATATATTTTTAGAAAAATTATTTGATTTTATTAATATCAGTTTTCAAAATTAAAGAAAAATTAAAAATATAAATCTTTTTTAAACAAATATTTTTTCCAAATGTAATACCAAACAAAATTTTATCAATTTGATTGCTTATGAGTTTTTTTTTTAAGATAGTGAGAATTTAAAAACTTTAATTAAGCTAGAAAATATAAACACTATCTCATTCACACTGTTATGTAATCTTTAATTCAGCATTAAATCTAATTTAATTTATAATAAAAAATTTTAATACTTTCCAAGTGACTCGTTAAAAATATATCTGCATGTTCATAAAAGATTTTAAAATGGAAGAAGAAGAATGAAATTACGTATTATTCCTAAAATTTTCGTAAATTTATGAATATTTTCTACACCAATGTCAGTTGCATAGCTTTGAGTGCTGTAAATTATGGGAGCGTCAAGATTGAAAACATCCTAACCAAAGATTCAGAAACAAACAATCAAGATTTTCACACGTAGGAGCCCACAACAAGCACGAACCGTCCGCACGGCTAACCCCACCAGCCGTTCACTCACTTCCATATTGAATTACCAGTTAGTGTTGGGAAGCAAATTTGGGTTACTGGGTACAATTCCTTTGGTTCTGTAATCCATCAGTAATGATTTTTTATAATCATTTATGACTCATGAATGAATTGGCACTCTTCTCCTGCTCTACTTCAGTTCCTCTCTCTTCCTTTTATTGGGAATTTGTAAGGGACAGTCTCCTTGGCTAAGTCTCTCTGATCTTAGTTTGGTATGATATTGAAGTTTAGCAGTTTGAATGAGTTTATTCAATGCTTTTCTATTTTTACTCACCCGTTTGGATCATTGAGTTTCTTCTTGTTCTTTTGGTTTTGCCCTGTTGCATTTAAATTTTTGTTAAACAAGTAAAAAGAGCAAAAATCTTGCTTTAATTTCGATGTTTAATGATATGGCGATGAAATTTCATGGCATTTAAGAAAAAAATTTGTGTAAAATCGGATCCTAAACCTCATTATTGGTATTAAGCCGATGAGAAATGTGAATCTTGGTACTTTAGTTGCAGGTTCAAAGTTGAGAGAGAACGTAGAAATGTCAGGAATCACAGGGGATGTGACTTAAAATGGGAACGCAAGGAATGTTGATGGCCATTGCAGTGTGGCGCCTGAAGTAGAGGAATTGGATTTCTCAAAGTTATTAGATAGACCAAGGGCTCTGAATATGGATAGGCAGAGATCATGCGATGAAAGGTCTTTGAATGAATTGGCAATAGGGGTGTCTCCTCGCCCCACAGCCAGAGGAGATAACACTTCTAGATTCAACGACCACCAGGAATCTGTATCTGTATATTCGCCGGGTAGAAGGTCTGGCTTTAATACCCCAAGGTCACACATTGATCAGTTTGAAACTCATCCCACTGTTGCAGAAGCTTGGGATGCTTTGAGACGCTCTTTGGTTTATTTTCGTGGCCAACCTGTGGGAACCATCGCAGCTTTGGATTATTCTGAAGAAAAACTAAATTATGATCAGGTAAAGATCCCTTAATTTATTCCTCATGTTTCCTTTCTTATATGGATAATATTTCGTTTATCACCATTCAAGTTATGTTTGCAAGGTATGTTTAGCAGACAAATGCTCACTGGTATGCTGCCTTTTGATTGTTTATCTACGTTTGTAATGTGCTCTTCATTATTTTCAAGCTAATTTCTTACTAGCTTAGTTTCTTTTCTCCCAATGTGTCTCTGAGATTGTAACACGAGGATGATTTTTCCTTACCTTCGGTTTCGAAAATGAATATTGATTTGGTTTCTTTATTTGCATAGGTGTTTGTGAGAGACTTTTTCCCAAGTGCATTGGCTTTTCTGATGAATGGAGAACCTGGGATAGTCAAGAATTTCATTTTGAAGACTCTTCGCCTTCAGTCATGGGAAAAAAAAATTGACAGATTTCAGCTTGGAGAAGGTGTAATGCCTGCCAGTTTTAAAGTACTCCATGATCCAGTTAGGAACAGTGAGACCCTGATCGCAGATTTTGGGGAGAGTGCAATAGGAAGAGTAGCTCCAGTTGACTCTGGATTTTGGTGGATTATATTGCTCCGGGCATACACCAAATCTACTGGAGATACGTCGCTAGCTGAAATGCCAGAATGTCAGAAGGGTATGCGCCTAATTTTAAGTTTGTGCCTTTCAGAAGGGTTTGATACATTCCCGACTCTTCTTTGTGCTGATGGATGCTGTATGATTGATCGCAGAATGGTGAGTTTTCAGATGGCAAAAATACTTTTACATTAGTAGACAGAAGCAGACTGCTGCTTCTGATATATGCTGTGCGTATATTTATCAATAATTTCACTTTCGCAGTGGACACTATAGTCATGAATGTTTATGTTGCATTCGATCGAGAGATTGTTACCAATAGGTAGTTAGTGGACCAGGAGAACTTCTTAGCAGTAGTAAATTATTTTTACTAGTGTAGGACTATACAATGTGAAATTTGTGTTAGTCTATTATGCCTCAGAAAGCACTTCACTTTTGGGTTTAATGCTCTTCAATTAATTTTTTAGTGCCCTCTTTATCATATACAATCAAAGATACTGCTAAATGGGTATATGATACTACTAATCATATGTAGAGTTGCATGCTATTTTTTCACTTCCCAAATGTTTTAGTTTTAATAGATCTTATCTTTGGTAAATTTTCTTGTCAGGGAGTGTATGGGTATCCAATTGAAATTCAAGCACTTTTCTTCATGGCCTTAAGATGTGCTTCGCTATTACTAAAGCAAGATGAGGAAGGGAAAGAGTTTGTGGAGCGAATTGCAAAACGTCTTCATGCCTTGAGCTTTCACATGAGGAGTTATTTTTGGATAGACATGAAGCAGCTTAATGATATATATCGCTATAAAACAGAGGAATACTCCCACACTGCAGTTAACAAGTTCAACGTAATACCTGATTCTCTTCCGGAGTGGATTTTTGATTTTATGCCAACTCATGGTGGTTATTTCATTGGGAATGTCAGTCCTGCAAAAATGGACTTCCGTTGGTTTTGCTTGGGAAATTGTTTTGCAATTCTGTCATCCTTGGCTACTCCTGAGCAATCCATGGCAATTATGGATCTTATAGAATCAAGGTGGGCGGAGCTAGCAGGAGAAATGCCACTCAAGGTGTGCTATCCCGCCTTAGAAACTCATGAGTGGCGAATTATAACTGGATGTGATCCCAAAAACACCAGATGGAGTTATCACAATGGAGGATCATGGCCAGGTATGCTTTTGAATTTCATTTTCAGTCAGTCAATCATAAATCCTTTCTAAGAAATAAAAGAGCAAAAATGATATTGCGGAGTTGCAGATATCACCTGCATAATGTGTGTGAGGACTTGGGACCATGATGTGACCATATATGTTGGGAGTCTAGTCTAGTATTTTTGGTGCCATTTCTTAGAAGTCGCTGGCATTGAACTAAATAAGCAGTAGGCCTACTTCCAAAACTTGATTATTTCATCTCAATTACCTCCTGCTTATAGGATTCAATAGTTGAAGCTGTGAACATTCAAGTCAATGTACCATTCATTATAATTGGATAGTTTCACTTGTATCGATTTTATTCATCTTCCTTGCTTGCATATTTTTGGAATATATTTCGATCGTTAATGTTTGGTGCAGTACTTCTATGGCTTCTCACGGCTGCGTGTATCAAGACTGGACGCCCTCAAATTGCAAGACGAGCAATTGAGCTTGCTGAAACCAGATTACTGAAAGACAACTGGCCTGAATATTATGATGGTAAGCTGGGTCGATACATAGGGAAGCAGGCTCGCAAATTTCAAACCTGGTCCATTGCAGGATACTTGGTGGCAAAAATGATGCTTGAAGATCCCTCTCACTTGGGTATGGTGGCACTTGAAGAAGACAAACAATTGAAGCCCCTCATGAGAAGATCAAACTCATGGACTTCCTGATACAATTTATCAGGCATTTCTAGATGCATCTACTTGTCTGGTTTACATGCTAACCAAATCCTTTTCAATGGAACTTCCTACTCACATTTCAAGTTTCAATGGTTCAAGTGTTTGTAGCATTTAAATCTGATCCTATCTTTTGCCTGTCTGTTTGTTCAATGCTAGTGTAATTTTTTTTTTTGTAAATTACTGATAGTACTCCAATTATTTAACTCGTAACTATTCAGCATCTAAATTATTATTTGTAACAGAAAACCCTTTAAATTTTAATTTTATAGCATAAAAGTATATGTCTTCTAAATTTGTTAAACCATTTAATTGAATACTGAAATGGACTTTCCGCATCAATAAAAAAATTTTCTATATATAAATATCACTTGTACAAAATGGATCTTACAAAATATTTTCACCACTTAATGAAATATTTGATTATATTTGGTCTGGAAAAATATGGGAGAAAGTGTGACAAAGGGATGAAAAAAGTAAAATTTTTTTGCGAAACTTATTTTATACATGTGATATTTACACGTAAAATTTTTTTGTTAATTTAGAAAGTTCACGTCAGCATTCTGGTAAATGGTTTAATAAATTTTGATGATATGCACTTTTATATTATAAAAATTAAAGTTTAAAGAGTTTTTTATTACAAATAATAATTTATATACTGAATTATTATAAGTTAGATAATTAGAGTACTATCGGTCTATATGCTTTCTCTACTATAAGGCATTTCTATCATAAATGTCATTTTTCTATATATGCTAATTATTTTCTATGCCCTATAGATGGCAGTTGAATTTTTTCCCCCCTTCAATTCTAAGTTGTCCAATAAATCAAAAGATAAATTGGGCGTAGGTTAAGTTATTTAAACGAAAAAATTCAACAGTTGGATATTTGTTAAAATAAAAACAATTTGTCAAAGTCTTTCAATCATACTAAAAGCTTATTTTGTTTTAGAAAAATTTAAAATTTTAACGCTAATTTTTAGGTACTTAATACTTAAAATATTAATTTATAATAAAAATTACATTTTAGTTAGGTATTCAGTTAGCAAAAGCCTTTCTTTTATGTTATATAAAGATAGTATATGTATTATATAGATCAAAATTGATTTTCAATGATTAAAATATCAAACATTTTAAAATTAATAATTTTTTAATGATAGCTAAGAATTAAGGATTAATATATGCCATATTTTTTTCAGAAAGAATTGATTTTAATATTTTATGTTGTCTTTCCTTAAACTTTTTTTTATTAATAAAATAACTGCAAAATAAATATTTTTTTACGTGATAAGTAAAAAAATTAACTTCAGGACAAATTTCGGACGACAAAAAGTGATAATCCAAATAACAATAGAATTAGAGGGCAACAATGTGTGTAACACTGCCCAAATCAGAGGTCTCTTTTCACTGTCCTCTTCTCTTCTCTCATTTTTTTTGGTCAACAAATCTTCCAATCATTCTCCGGAGGAATTTCTGTCCAATTCCCCGATGAGGGCGCAGGACAGGCAGATCGCCGCGCTGACGACATGGGTGCGGCGACAGCCGCCGAAGGTCAAAGCTTTTTTGGCGGTGGTAGCCGGGATGGCTGCGCTGGTATTTCTCCGATTCATTGTACACGACCATGACAACCTATTCGTGGCTGCTGAGGCCGTTCATTCTATCGGCATCATTGTCCTCATATACAAACTCACAAAGGAGAGAACTTGCGCGGGTAATAAAAAAAAAAATTAGGGTTTCTATGGTGATTATTGGAATTTAAGAGAAATTTAAGCACCGATTTTTGGGAATTTTTTTACTGTTTTAGGCGGATTTATTTTGAATTAATTTTTTGTTCTCTAGAGTTGAGCTATCCCTCTTACAAAAATGTAAAATTTGGTCGATTGAGTATTCACTAGTTGGAGCTTGCTCGATTCAAAGGTTCTTACGGTTGTACAATCGAACATGCACGGCAAATTTGCTTTCTTTGCCTAAGATGTTAGTTCAAGTTGAAACGGTTTTGTTGACTTGTTAACTCAATTCTATTCTAGTATGGGCTGTTCCAATAATGTCCGTGACCTCGCAGCCTCGATTAATAGAAGCTGAGGTTATTTCTTATCAGTGAAGATTGCATCCTATGTCATTATTCTTGTCTTTATTTTTCATCCCGTTTAGCTTCTCACTAACGGTGGGACTTTTCTAGAGTCGTATGTGTCATTTACTGATAATAGGGATTCCTGATATTATATTTATTTTACTTTTATTTTGACTGATTTCGGGTCCTTTCTAACCATCATTCAAATGGTTTGCAGGACTATCACTTAAGTCCCAAGAATTGACGGCAATATTTTTAGCTGTAAGGCTGTATTGTAGTTTTGTGATGGAGTATGATATACATACCTTACTCGATTTGGCTACATTGGCCACAACTTTGTGGGTTATTTATATGATCCGTTTCAAATTGAAGTCTAGTTATATGGAGGACAAAGACAACTTTGCTATATATTATGTGGTGAGTAACTTCATAAAAACAGTTCTTTCTGTGATTGCATATCCAGATCTTTTTTTCGTGTGTTGTCATGTTATGGAATGATGCATTTGTTCTGTTTTTAACTCAAGTTTTTGTGTGTGAATTTGGATGCAGGCGGTGCCCTGTGCAATTCTAGCTTTGTTAATCCATCCATCAACATCTCATAATATATTCAATAGGATTTTCTGGGCATTTTGTGTATACCTTGAAGCTGTCTCTGTACTACCTCAGTTGCGGGTCATGCAGAATACAAAGGTAGAGTTCATATGATGGATGTATATAGTTAAAATGTTCCATATTGAAGCTCTTCTTGTTTTTATTTTCAGATAGTCGAACCATTTACAGCTCATTATGTATTTGCATTGGGTGTTGCAAGATTCTTGAGCTGTGCCCATTGGGTTCTCCAGGTTTGTTCTTTCAAATTGAAATTATAAGCCATGTTGAGTTAATTTGGTTATTGGTTTTTGGTGTTGTAACCAAGTCCTTTATCTAATTATTAGTTGTGGGAGCAGGAGTAGCATTCCTGAATTATCCCAAACTGTTTTTTTTCCCTAGGAGGCCATCTACCTACTTGGACCTTTCTACTTTAGTCTGCAATATGGAGGTATACCAGTGGACAATTAAATTGCTATCCTGGTTATGGAGCTGCTTCCAAAATTTTTTATATCTGTTTATTTATAGCCACCAATCCATTGCTTCATTTGGGAGGGTCACCTCAAATAATGCAAGGAAAGTGTAGATCAATTTTGTCTAAATTTATACTGTAGAACCTGCATATTGTAAATTGTGATCTGATAAAGATTCCAAAGAATTATTGAAGTTGGTGTCAATAGTTTTGCATTGAGCAAGATTCCTTTTATGCAGCCTGCTTTATATTTATACCGTAGCAAGGAAAGTGCATGTAGAGGCGTACTCTTAAATGAATCATATTTCTCTGTTATATCGTTGTCTTTCCATTTAGATTTCCACCTGAAATAAATATTGTTGCTTTCACTTTGGACAGGTTTTAGACAGTCGTGGACACTTGCTTGTAGCGTTGGGGTATGGATTATGGCCTTCTATGGTTCTTATCTCCGAAATTGTTCAAACTTTCATCTTAGCAGACTTTTGTTATTATTACGTCAAAAGGTATATCTTTGCTTCAACATCTTTCTTCTATGCAAGGACTAAATACATGCATCAGTTGACATTTTTCATGACAATATTTGTCATACCTAATGTGATTTTTTATTTGGGTTTCCAGTGTTTTTGGAGGACAACTTGTTCTTCGTCTTCCCTCAGGAGTGGTGTAATCTGAAGATGCTCTTCGGTTCTGGTCCTCAAGCAACACTGCTTTCCCAAATTGATGTTTTTAGGCAATGTTGCGAACTTTTTTGTTTACCACACGGGTTTCTCCCTTGATGTTATGCTTGGAATTAAACCGAGCTGTTTGTAAATTTGGGAATCCAGAAACTCAGATGAATATTTATATATGAAAACATAATTATCATAGTTGGATTAACTTATTTTTCAAAGCAAATTGTCGACTGTTTCTGTGCCTTTTGATGCGCTCCTTTTTCTGATTATGAATAGTCCTCGTCGATTGTGAACCCAAGTACTTAATTGAATTACATGACTCCAGACAGAGCGTTTCCAGTTAAATGAAGGGGGAGAGTTCATCGAGTAGAAACGTAGGGGGGCAATGTTGTAGTGTTGGAGGTTGCTGTTGCTAGGAGATGGTTCCATGTGCGTTAGTGTTCAATGGAGTTTGCTTACAATTTACTGTATGCAAATAGCAATACACACATGGTTGCATCTGCTAGCAGTGGACGTGCTGTCGCGTAGTCCCTAAAAAATGCCGGTTATCTGCTGATTTGTGCTAGTGTTGCCGGGATGCGTATTGGTAACACGATATTTTCATCTCTTAATCTGAATCATATCACCAATTTGTTGGATATATTATCATTATCGTACTTTCCTTTCATCCACATGAAAAAATAAATTCAATATTTGCCTGGTTATTACCCTTTACTCTTTTTGCCATCCTGAGCCTAAACGGACCTTGTTTGATCTTAAATGCATGGTGGATGCACCTGTGGTGGTGCAGGTTTTCGGTGTTCTGTTTTCTCTCTTCCAGGAGTTGAAGGTGATAAGAGCGTTTCTTTGGATCTAAATTAGACCAAAATTCATACTTGAACAATTGAAAAGTTTCAAGGAAAACGCAAATGCATTAAATAATTAGAGATGGCTGAAGTTATTATAATAAGACATCACATTATGTTTAGAGGGTAAGGTTCCTGGCAAGAATTCCCTCGAAGGTAATTCCTGGTCCAAAAGCAAGAATTAACCCCCATTCACAATTCTCAGCAACCTCCATCTTCAAACTCTCTTCTATCATGTACTCCAGCACATACACAATGGTATTACTGCTAGCATTACCATAGTCCATCAGAGCTCGTCTGCTAGCATTTAGTTTCTCCGGCATCAATTCTAGCCGCTTTTCTATCCTGTTTAGTATTGCAGGTCCGCCTGGATGAACTGCCCAAAACAACTTATTATAGTCCTTATCAGCTAGTCCAGCAACTCCCATTAGTTTCTGGCAAAATCCCTCTATGTTATCTTCGATTATATAAGGAAGCTCCCTCGCTAGCTTGAAGCTGATACCCTCTTCTGTTAGCCTGCCATCGATGATTTTTTCGGTGTTAGGCAAAAAATTTTGCATTGCTGTGTGCAGTTCAAAAAGCGGATTTTCAATCTCTGGAACTGGATCTGTGCCTATTATCATGGCTCCAGCACCATCCCCAAAGAGTGCAACTCCAACTAGATCGTATGGTCTATCGGCACTTGGTGGTTTGAACCCAATTATTGTAGTTTCAGTAGTGGCCAAAAGAACTCTACTCCCAGGATTGTTTTCAGCGATATCTTTTGCGACACGAAGACCAGCCACTCCTCCAGAGCAGCCTGCGAAATACAGCATGACACGCTGTGTGTCAGAATCGAGTCCAAGTCCTCTTGCAAGGTAAAGATCACCGCCTGGTAACCTAGCTTCGCTTGAAGAGACATAGACTAAGTGAGTTATGTCGGATATAGGCCTGCCCCAGTTCTTGATGCAAGTTTGTGAAGCTTCAACAGCCATCTGTGTTACAGCATCATTACAGATATCCAATCGCTGCTTTACAGTGGGGAGGCCTTCAATGGCGAGTTCGGGGTACTTGTTCAGAATTTCCTCTGACATGACCACATACCTTGTCTTGACTGTTGTTGTCTTGCCTGTAAGCAGCCATAGGAAAAAAGACAGTTGTTTAAGTCAGGAGAGTGATTAAACCAGTGCTAATTTAAGACACCAAACAACAGAGAATTTATCAGGGATACAGAGTCTAGCTAGCTTCTGCTTGAGGTCTGGATCATCACAATTTGTGTTCTTGAAATACCCGTCAACCAGAAACTCCTGCATGACAAGCTGGTGAGGGAATGCCTTGCCAAGAGCCAGAATTGTAGCTTTGCCAGGGTTGGCTTTCTTTGATAAACCTGCTTGTGCATTCCCTTCACTCCCCATTCCTTCTCTACCTCAACGAGATCTCGATAAACCTACACAGTCTACAAGAAAGAATACGGGATTCTTCACGTCGCAATGATGCAAAAGAGAGGAAGACTTGTGTATTTATAACTATATATGCACACAAGTGAAATGCACGCTTAAAACATTAAATTTGAACTAAAGGAAGAGAAGGTACTTTTATTACATATCCAGGTGAAGCATAAGTATGCAACTTATTTATATATAAAAGCAGTAGTTGAAAAGCAAGACTTTCATGCGGGTGATGTTGAAAGATCTTGGTAGATATTTGGTGCAGGGTCCGTAATAGCTGAACAAATGGTGCTTTATTTATAATCTAGATATGTATATGCTTAAATTCTTCAGAAATGGACTGGAACCATTTCAACAAATTCATAGCTGTGAGCCATGGCCAGATAAGAATGAGGAATTTAACAATGTGACTCCAATTTAAGACAAAAACCAGTAATTTATTTTTAATTTAACATCCATCAACCTGTAAGAGAATCCATAGACTGCCTTCTTATTTTACTTTTATGGATTGAGATAGTTTTTTTTTTTCCTCCTTTTTTTCTTTTCAATTATAAATTGCATCTCTCTTGTTAACTTCGAAACACATTAAGCTTTTCTTGAAATTTTTAGTCTTTCAGTTAAATTTTACCATCGAATCAAGGGTAATCCTCTTATTATTGTCAGTACCTAATAGATAAACTAAACTGCCTCTAAATTCATTGCTGCTTCCAAACGAGAGTCTTGTCTTAATCATTTGTTGAGACATGCTCTCGCTACTGGGGTTCCAATAGAACATGCAGAGACAACATTCTTCAAGCTTCAGACTGGAGTAGCTTGGCTTCATTATAAAAGCAGAACAAGTGCAAAGGTAGGCCATAGAGACAGAATCATGTTTCTAAAACAGAAATTTGTTGACTTTAATATTGAAACGAGACCTATACATTCACACAAATGTGTTAAATATTATTGCACTGGACATTACCAAGTGGAACCAAATGTATTCTGACCCAGCTTGGAAGATCCAGCTGCGAATTTCAAGCAGTAGCTTGAAAGTGGAGATCCATAGCCACACACACTAACCAAATCATTGATACTATTCCTTCGGTAACAAGAAGCATCCCCAGCAAAAACTATCATTCAGAACCATTTAAATATACTGTATAATAAAACCTTATATTGCTTAAAAGCAAGGTAATATGCCTTCATAACCCGCTGGCTAAAAGAACTAATCATCAACATCCAACTTCTATGTGGATTGACTCGTATATCTTTGCAAACTATGAAGTACGAACTAAGAATGGTTCTGCAAATTTTTGTATCTTGTAGATCAATTTAATACAACACTTCCAATTAATCATGAATTGAGTCTCAAATCATTTCAAAGTTGACAGAGAGGCTTTCCATTTATGAAATCAACTACTTGTGTGACTGTCAGTTCAAGAGTAGCAGTCACTGTAGCCAAATTCTGCAGGAATTCCTCTGCTGTTGGCTTGTCACCATCCACTATATCAGTCACAGCTTTAACAAATATTGTAGGGACTTTCAAAAGATCAGCAACATAAGCAATTGCCGCTCCCTGTGACAGAAAATTACCAGAAAAAAGGGACTTAATGTGGAGTGGAAGCAGAAGAAACATTCATCAAGGAATGAAGTCATTCTTTCAAGTAGCATTCTCTCTTTAATCAAATGAAGCAACAAAATTAACAGAATGGCAGTCTTGAAATATAAGGGATGACAAACTAATCTATACAAGTATAGTTTTTCTTAGGTTGCGTATTAGATTAGTCTTAGCTTAGGCATATTGCAAAAAAATGTGAAAAAGATTGGCTAATTTGTGTCATCACTCGTTTATTAGGCAATATTTTAGTCTTACCTCCATGTCTTTAACAACTGCATCATTTGCAATAATTGCCGCTTCATCCTGTGGGGACATGTCTAAAGAGTCACCGGTAGACAGTTTCCCAACCTGAAACATGCAGATACCACATTAGAAATTTTAAAAATCATTACCAAAAATATCCATATCATGCCACTAAAAATATTCAACATAAGCTAAAAACATAAGCTTGCTAAACTATTCATCCTCAAGAATCTGATGGTCCCACATTAAAACCTACTGATTTGGTTCATGAAATAGTATCTAATTATATTTGCACTGAAACAGTGAACCTTAACCACCAGGAATTCTTTTGACAGGAGGACTGGCAAAATCAATGAGGACAGAAACCAATCACTGATTCTGAATATGAAAATGAGGTCAATCATATCCAACTTTAACACCATATTTAACTGAAAAACCAGTGTGTGTATTAAAACATGCTATAAATAAAAAACCTGAACCAACTGAGTGTATTAAAACACATGCTTTTAGGTAGGTTCAGGTGCCATAAATTTTTGACAGCCCTAAATGATAACTCCGTTATTGAAACAACAGCAAGGTTCATTCATGAATTTTATCCCTCTCTACCCCTATTAAAGAAAAGGAAGATGCACAAGCAATAATCTTGATCTTCTCTACTTCTAAAACAACTACCATACTGCCTTTTGAAACAGAGGAGATGAAGTACCATGCTCCACATAATACTTGTTTAAAACATCAAGCGTTATTGGCATAATGGGAACTTTACTGAATCAAATAAGAAAATGAAAAAAAGGGAGGATATTATCATGTACAATGCACAACAATCAATCAATAGTTTTAGACATTACAATTGTCAAAAAGGTTAGCAAGGTCATCAAATTAGGGTCCAAGAGAAAACATCCATCCCAATCTTCAGGTAATAATTATTAGTTAATTTAATTCTTCTCTGATTTTCATGCTCAAGTATACTTATGGTCTAGTTATCTATGAGATTAGATTTGAACCCATCTCAAAAGCATACTACCTTTGACCCTCCAGAAAACTACTTGATTCTTTTGAGGGTCATAGTTGAATAATCCATATCCCCTCCACATCCACACTTGATATTACAGCTTAGAATGATAAGCACGCATGCGACTACATCAACATTATCATTTCACCAGAAGCATATAATCATATAGCATAAGCAAAAAAGTATCTTACTTCTTAGAGTTCATTAATAAGGCCATATTGGATTACTAACCATTATTAGCAAGTGAAGTATAATAAGAATTTTAAGCTATTTAAAAACTCAGAACAACAGATGGAAACTAATTTTTGTCAACAAATTCTTTTTCTTCTCTTTTTTTTTTTATTTAAATCTTCCAATTAAAGTGCACCAACACATGATTAATTTTCTAGCCTTTGCACAAAAACTTGTCAAAAAACTCCTGAAAATTATTTTATGTCACTCTAAGGGATAATTACCCTTCAGCTTGACATCAAATTCAATTTGGAGACATGCAGGAATAGTAAATTTTCAATAAACTTATATTTGAATAGAAGAAGAAGAAAACATTATAACACACAAATAAAGACCATAAATGTTCAATGAGTGGATTTCCTGGCATTTAGAGTAGTTACCTTCAGGTTGAGCTCCTTAAGAAGTCTGGGTGTTGAATAAGCTTGCCGTAAACCGACTCCATACAGATCAAAAACCTACAAAGGCAAAAAGAGGCAGATAGAAATTGAGGAGAAAAGGGGAAAAAATTCTATTATAGACAACTGTGAATTTTTATTATTTATTTATTTTGTAAAGCATGCAGCAGAATTGAATTTCTTAATGTCAACTTTAGCCATCTGTCAGGGTCATGCAAGTTTCAGATTCGCTTTTTTCTGGCTTACAACCAGACTTCATAAGGACCTTGAGAGATCTTGTTAGCATAAAAAAAGCTCTAGTTCTAGCTCGCAAAAATAAATGACAAAAAAATTTGGTTTGGCCACAAATTGTACTTAAAAGAAAAAGAAATCAATTTCGATACTAGCTTTGAGATATACTTGCTAAATTAGGAATTTAGAGCGAGAACAGCAAAGAAGATGAATTTCATGTTACTCTGCTTCATTTGAAAACAAAAGTAGACAAAGGAAAACTATGGAATACTTACAGGGATGGGGATTCTTCTGTCGTGGAAAGCAACATCAGATATGAGGTAAACATCATTAATGCTTGCTTCTTTTGCCTAAAGAATCAAATTTAAATAAAAATCATTGTTTTGCTTTGCATGTAGATACTGGCATGCTTACTAACTGCTGTTAAAGAATAGGGTGTCGATGCACTCTTCTCATATGCTGACATATGCTGCAAATGCTTCAATTACCAGACAGAAAATTGATGTGGTACTCTACTATTACTAATCCATAAACAATTTTTGTCGTCTTAGAAAATAGAAACCTCACTGGAGTTGAGAAGTCAGCGTAATAGTGGAATGGCAAATATAAGGAGATAAGTTAAAGTTCATCTAAAATTTTAAGTCAAAACAACAGTTCAAGAAAAGCAACCTTAAAGCCACCAGCAGTGCCTGCATTGATGATTAAGTCCGGCTGTAATGCCTGAATAGCAGCATATGTCACAAGAGCAGCAGAAATTGTGCCTACGCTATCAACTCCTGAAAAGAGATGGTTTAGATAAATATTTAAAGGACTAACTCATGCAGAACTGGAGTAAAAATAACACACATTCTTTGACATTCTAATCAGTTCACGTACTACTGTATCACATAAAACTGAATGCAGTTCCTGTACCCATGTTCAAAATATGTCTTTCAAAAAATACATTGAAAGCCAAAATTCATTCCAACACAAATGCCAGAATTGGATTAAAAATAAAGCAAGAGTTTTTATTTCTTAATGAAAATGTTGCCCTGTTTTCCTAGTGCTAAGAGCTGATTGTTATCATAGAAAGCCACTTATGCAATGGCAAATGCAGAAACAAATGCTTCACATAATTTGAAACTGTAAAATTAAAGCAAGCTAGAAAGAGCTTGCAACTAGCAAGAGCTAACTACATACCAAAAGTTGAATCTTTTCCGGGCCACACTAAATCAATGTTGAGATCATTGTAAATACCATGATATCGGATCCAGGGAACACCTTCTGGAAACCTGCACCACCCATACTCAATAATCAGTCTCGAGGACTGCTATGTTACATATATAGTACTTAAATTAAAGAAAAAACACATCAATTTCACGAACTGTAATAATCTTCACATCTGCATGAAAGATAATTACTTGGGCAAAGCAAAAACACCAGAACCATTTCATAAAACTAGTAAAAAGTATCACTAACAATACCTGCCTACCTCAATAACATCAATTTTAAGAAGCAAGTTTGCTGTCTGAACAACAAGTCAAACTTAGAATTATAGCGACCTTAAAGAAATAGAAGATAAAAGGGAGAAAAAAAATTAAGAAAAGCAAACGGAGCTCTCTAGTCTACTGTGAACAAAGATAAATAAAAAGATAAACATCTATAAGGATACATCCCAAATGAATTCAATCGATACTCATTGCACAATCAGAATAAATTTTTTCAAAGAAAATAATAATAAAAATTAAAAAAAGTAGAGAAGAAAAGTGTCATATTAAAAAAGCATAAAATTACGTGTAATTTGTTAGGTACAAGATATTGTACGTCAAAATTATCGTTTATACAATTTCAACACAGCAGGCAAATCAATAACTTTAGAAGGGAAGAAAAGAAAGAAAAAGAACAACGAACTACCTATCAAACAGAAACACGACAAAAAGAAAGGAAGAAATAAAGAAAAAAAAAAGAGAGAAAAGAAGAAGGCAGAAGTTCATTACTAATTAGAATGCAAAGCACCATAATGATAATAATCAACTACGAACTAAGAAATGTTACAAGCCTAATCGCTGAGTTGAAATAAAAGTGAAAAAACACCGACAAAAGATTAGGAAAATGAAACATACCCAGAAACTGGTTCCTCTTTGAGCTGGAATTTGTTGACCACCGGCAGAGCTTCAGTTTGCATAGCTGTTTATTCCATCAGAACCACCATAAAATCAAAATCAATAAAAACGAAGAAAACTCATCAACACTCAACGATAAAGCAAAAGATTGAGAAAGCGAAAAGAGTACCGATGATGATGAGGATATTGGAAATAGGGCGTTGTTCAGCTTGAACTACCACGGCTCCCTCTGCAGCGTCTGATCCCTCGCCGTGAGGAGCCATAGATACTTTTGAAGTCGAAAAAGCAACGAGAATGTTTGTTTTCTAGGAAAATTGACTGCAAGAAAGTGCGAGAAAAGAAAAGTCCAAAAGGAAGTTCCTTTTTTTTTTTTTTGGCGATGAAAGGAAGTTCCTTTTATTTCTGAAAATCTTGATTTTCTTTATGTCCGCCCCAACCCTCAACTAGCCAATAGAAGAGCAACGCACGGTCTCACTGGTTAACTGAACCCATCCAAATAATTCCTATTATTTCACTTCGAATATATTTTTATTTCTAAGTCGTAGAAATTAATTTTTAATTTTAATAATCAATTGCAAAAAAAACAAATCAAATTGAGCCACAAATTCTTTTTTTCTAAAAAAAAAAAAAGAAAAGAAAAATGAACTTAATTATTTATGCCAATAAAAAAAGTGATTTAATTAATATTCTCATTAAAATGATCTCGAATTCAAATCTGATCCATTTCTGTCACGAACAAACTACAATCTGAATACATCATAAAACCACTGCAAATTTCAAAATGGAACCATTGAAATTTAAGGTTGTAAACTGGTAATCTTTGCTGCCGACAGTGGAAAGGTTAATAAAATTGGAATTTATTTAAAATATATTTTTGAAATAACATGATAAAAAATTACAATCAAGAACTTCCACTTCCACCACCGTACAAGTTACCAATTATCCCAAAAATTTGACAAAGACCCTTCAAATCCCTAGTCCTAGCAGTCAAAGTTGAAGAAGGGAAGGTAGCTTGGCAATGATGAGCAAAGTCAGAAGCTTTGGCAGCATAATCACCCAATTCGAAGAAGGTCTCAGAGTTCAAGTCGTCGTTTGCCATTACCATCAAAGAAACAATATTTTTGTAATCTCCAACACAGATTTGCAGATTGTGATAGTCACTGCCATGGCCGGAGGAGACATTCTTGACCAGCTCAGAGACGAATTGTTGAGTGGCGGTGGCATAATTATATGCTAATCCTACTGATATGTATGCCAATGTATACTGATCGGCTTGTGGAGTGCGTGCATCTGAGTACAGAGATTTCACACAGAATGTGTAATTTGATGCCTGCTTGCAGACTTTGTTGACTAGTTTAGTTGGTTCAATAGCACTGGCTCTTTCTGGGATAGTGAAAAGAATCAAGAGGAAGAAGAAGAAGAGAGATTGAGATAATGATGATGGGAACATTTTTTTTTTTTCTGTTTTTTAAATTTTGAGTTGTGATAAGGATTGAACGGTTTTTCATAATTGTATGGCAGATATCAAGGGGAAGACAAAAGAGAGTG
>CATIWF010143940.1:0-76241 GCA_949630135.1 Balakata baccata
TGATGGATGTCTGCTACGAAACAGTGACAGAGGTATTGACTTAAATCAGAGTCAAGTATCTTTCTTGTAGTGTGTCAAGCAACTTAGGAACCATTTGGTTCAAGGGTGAAAATGGAAATTGGAATGAAGGAGAATAAGAATAGGAATTATTGATTTCAGCATGTTGTTTGGTTCATTTTTATCAAGGAATGAGAATGAGAATGAAATTCAACTTGTACATCTTTGATTAAATTATCATATTTATATAAATACATTTATTTTAAAATGTAAATTTATTGATAAACAATAAGATAATATACTTTTTATAAAATAATATAGTTTAGATTCTCGAATTATTTAAACTTAAATTATATATAAATTCTATTTATTTAAAATAACTACACTTTTAGTTTTATTATTATTAAAATTATATATTTTTTATAATGTACTCTAACATTAATTAAGAGTCTATTAAAAGATTAAATAAAATGATTGTAATTTCTATTTAGTTAATTAGATTTGATTTTCATAAAAATAAAATTTTCATTACCTAGAGAGAGAGAGGGGAATAAGTGATTTCCATGGACGAGGGAAATGCATTCCCATTTCCATTAATTTTTTCCCTCACCAAATATTCCCATCCATTTTTTTTATGAACAGAACACCCCCTAAATGAAATAAATAATATGAAAAGACAAAAATTTAGACATTAAATTTAAATGCAGCAAATCATATGAAAAAATAACAAAAATAATACAAATAATATAGTTTTATAAAATATAGTTAATAAAAAAAAAACATATTGTATATATATTAGTTTCTCTATTTACCTTATTACCTACCAATTTTTTTCCTGCAACAAAATAAAAATGAAGATTTCAGAAGCATCTTCACGTTAAAAGGTGGAAATATTAATTAAGAAGAAAACTTTAAACTGTGGAAAGATTCTAATAGATGAGTTGCCTTGAAAGAAATGGTAAACATTAGGGTTCAAATAGATAAGAAAAAATATAGAAAATGAAAAATGTAAATAACATCTTGCATTGGATTTTATTTTATAACTTTTTGAAAATTGAGAATAAACTATCATAAAGTTGCAATGACGGTTTTGACTATATGAATTTTGGCAGGAACTTGCCATTTTCTTCCGATCTGCGGTGGCTCTGTCCTGTCTGGAGCAGATTTTCTCTCATATTTTATGGGACCTGAAGTTTTTTTTTTATTGGAACAGAGTGCAAACGGTACATATATTTTTCACCCGATAATTTTATTTATACTTAATATATATATATATATAATATTTATTTATATTTTAATATAATTAATAAATTTAAAAACAATAAAATAAAAATATAATATTTATTCAAAATAAAAATATATTTTTATTTTAAAAATTATACAATTAACTAATTAATGAAAATAATAAAAATAAAAAATAATTTTAAATATTAAAAAAATAAAAAATATATTATAAAAATTGGTGATAAGATCGAGACCAGGGATCCTCGTCGGATTGTAGGGACAAAGTGTTAGATGGATATTTTTACACTTTTTCTCCTATTTACTTTTCGGAATTTATTGTGTTTAGTGTGCTTAATTGATATATTTAGCTATGTTCTATGCCTTTAAATAAATTTTGGAAGTTAGAATTTATTTATATTCAATTTTATAGCATTTGGAATCTGCATATGAAGTTGGAGCTGAAAGACTTGTATTTAAGAACAGATGCAGGATAAAGTATGAATACATTGTATTTGAGATCTGCTAGCTTATTCTAAAATGTATTCTAGGCGAGTGAGGGTAAAGCGAATGAAAATAAGTAAACATTAGGGTTCAACTTGATAAGAAAAAAATATAGAAAATGAAAAATGCAAAGAACATCTTGCATTGGATTTTATTTTATTCTATAACTTTTTGAAATTTGAGAATAAATTATCATAAAGTTGCAATGGTGACTTTGACCGCTTGAATTTTGACGGGAACAAGTCACGGATCAAGTTGAGCAATATTATATACAATTTTTTTCAATAAAATATTTGATAAATTACACTCAGAAATAAGTATTTTAAAAAAATTAACTGTCCAACTCCTGTCATTTAGAATAATACTCTTTTTCATTTAATATTGTAAAAATTTCAGATATTACACAGGATATAATTTTTTTTATATTTGAGATGTTTTTATGTAAATTTTCTATAATTAGATTTTTATGCCTTTTATAAAGGATATAGTTTATGTTCGTAACTACTGTAATTGCAGTGCAGTCAGCACATTCAAATTTCAATATTTCTAATTATTATCATAAACGATATTTTTATCAAAAGGAATGTGCTGTTAATCTTTTTTAAAAAAATTGTTTTTGCATGTCAAAATTAAAACCTTAAGGGAAACATTCAACAACATATTTATTTTCCGTTAGGAAAAAAAAAAAGAGCATAGTGAGGAGTACTACTTAGAGAGGAGAACAGTTGAAACCATCAAAGTGAGGAGGGGAGCGTAGGACTATAAATAGAGTATATACATGAGAATGTTTTTCTGGTCAAAGTATATACAGAATAATGAAGCAGTGGTCAAGTAATTGTTTGAAACAGCAAACTTTGGGAAAATAAAAAAATTAAGGAGTTTGATTAAGAAGAAATGGATCCACTTAAACCAATCAAAATTATATGCAATACAACATTTGCAAAGGAATTTCTATTTTCCAAAATTTCATCATATTTTCATAAGTGGTGGACTTGTTATTATTACATAATATGAAGTTTTGTATTACTAAAAAAAATAAATAAATAAATACGACTTTACACCTTTTCCATTACACCGGCTCTGTCCGCAACCGATTGTGTAATAATAATAATAATAAGACTTAACTATATAAAAAAAATTATAAACTTTACACTTTATCACAATTATATTTTCATAACAAATTTAGTTTCAGCCAAATTTAGTTGTTGCTGATATAAAATGCTTAATCAAATTAATTTTATGATGTATCAAAATAATTAGACGATTCACGTCATGATCAGCTAGATTATAAGTACAGTTCAATAATATCGATACTATAGTTATTACAAAAATATAATTAAATTCAATTTTTTAAAGAATTGAATCTAACTAATTTTTTTTTATGTAATAATAATAATAATAATAATAATAATAATTCGGCATTTAGTAAAGAAAACCCTAATTTAAAAATTTACGGTGGATATTTAATATCAAATTCAGATAGGCACATGTTTTCTTGTCAACATAGCCATAGGTACAAGTAGATTTGTATGGTCTTATAATTTTAATAATTTCATTTAATTAAAAAATATTATGCACCAAAAGAAAATATGATAATATATCAGTCAAGGAAGGACAGCTCATGCCTAACGTAGGATCCATTTGGAATTGTGTTAGTAAAAACGTTTTTTATATAAAAAAATTATATTTTATATTTTTTTTGAATTTTAAACACTGTTTTTAGGATAAAACAGATATTTTTTTAAAAGTAAATTTAAAAAAAAATAATTTATAAAAAATTAAAAAAATATTTAATTAAATTAAAAAATTTACTTTTGAAACATTGAAAATCAATTCTAAATATTTTTATAATATTTTTCTGAAAGGCTATATTAAAATTAATTATGAAAACTATTATTACCTATATAAAATTTATATGATTGATTGTATTTTTATTAAATTTTAAGATATTTATTGTTAATCAAACAATATTTTTTTTATTTAAGGGATACTAATACAATATATCAAACTGTAAGAATAGTAGTATAATAAATCAAAATGTTAAAAATATTAGTATAATAAATTAAATTTCAGAATATAATTATTAATTTTCTATTTGGTAAAATTTAATATTTTTTTAACAAAATATATGAGTAAAATATAATAAAATAAATAAGATAAATTTTATAATTTTTAAATCTCGAGATATTAGTATATTAAATTAAATTTTAATAAATAAATAATGATTTTTTCAAAATCAAATAAAGAAATCAACACAATAACTGCCAAGAATCAATGCGATAACAGTTGGCAGAATCTCACTGGCTGCGGAGGCAAGCGACTAGCGAATCACAATATTCGTGAGCCCGTAACTCATACGCAGGAAGGGTAAGGCTGGAATTTTATTTTCCCCATAGTTGTATATTAGCTGCTTCATATTTTCTTGCAAGTCCGTAAATTTCTGAGCAATGAATGCTGCAAAAAGGATCCCCCTGCTTCTCTCATCTAACGATGTCAGGTCTCTGTTCGACTCCGTCGAGGCCTTTCTCTTTGATTGTGATGGTCAGTCTTAATCTTCCATTCCTGCTAATTTTCTTTTTCTTCTTCATTTTGTGCTTATCAAGTGTAGATTGCCGTTCATGGTTGATTTGATACGTAAATTTTTAGGTGTGATTTGGAAAGGTGATAAGCTTATTGATGGGGTCTCTGAAACCCTTGAACTGCTTCGCTCTAAAGTATCTCTCTTTCTGTCTCTCTGGTTTCCTCTGTTAGATTTTTTGTTTGAATGAAAATGTTAGTATTTTGTATTTTCTCAGGGGAAGAAGCTGGTTTTTGTGACCAATAATTCTACAAAATCAAGAAGGCAGTACTCCAAAAAGTTCTCTTCTCTTGGAATTTCAGTTAGTCAGGTTTGTTCGATGGAATATTGATTCCTGCATTTGTATTTAGAGCTTATAACTGATATCTGAATATGGTTTACTTCTTAATTGATGTAGGATGAGATATTTTCCTCTTCTTTTGCGGCTGCTATGTACTTGAAGGTCAATAGATTTCCTCAAGAAAAGAAGGTTGGTGATACTCTTCGTCACCCTTTTGTCTGATTTTTCAGTTTATTAAATTAGCAGTTTTTTGCCATCAAATAGAATTCTTGAAAGCATGTGTCCTTCACTTTGTTGAATGTGGTAGCACGTGTTTTTGCACATTTAGAACTCTGTTGATTGTTTCTGATTGATTCTTTAATAGGTATATGTGATAGGTGGGGAAGGTATATTGGAAGAGCTGCAGCTTGCTGGATACACAGGTCTTGGTGGCCCAGTATGTTTGAACTCCAACCAGATTTTATATAGCTCTCTTTATTTATTTATTTTTTGTTTAAATTTCCTCAAAGTTTTTCCCCTTGTAGATTTGAGCCAATTGAAAGTCCATTGCAGTTTATCTTGCATTCCCGTAGGAGTTAATAGACATCTAAATGCACCTTATATTTTATTTATCGATCTGTTCTGTCATTTTAGACATCAAGACTCTTACAATCTTCATCAGGTGGATTCCTGAAATTTGGAGAAGCTTGTTATGCTTTTATACTGCAATTCCTTACGAATATGTTGTAGTTGTTAAAGGCATGTTATGATTCCACTTGCAAGGTATGAGACTTGAATCCCACATTGGAAAACTAGGAAAGTGATGTGGGGTTTATATGAACTTAGGGCTCTCCATCTCCAACCTTTTGAGCTAGCTTTTGGGGTGTGGCTCTCCCTAAATTCATATCAAATGGTATTAGAGCCATCTATCATGTCTCCCAGTGCAATCGTGCGGCTCAGATAGTGACGCCGGCATAGTAGTGTTTGCTCAGGACTAGAAAAGACCTGGTACACAGCTAGCCAGCGTAGGTGCCGGATTGCGGAGCGTGGTGAATTGTTATGATCCCACTTGCGAGGTATGAGACTTGAATCCCACACCAGAAAACTAAAAAAGTGATGGATTTATATGAACTTAGGGCTCTCAAACCTCTTGAGCTAGCTTTTGGGGTATGGTTATCCTAAAGTTCATATCAAGGCACAAGGTGCTAAGAGGTGTTGACCCTTGAGGCCTAAGTGCGAGGTGCTAGTAGTAGATGCGTGCCTGTTAAAGGTGAGGCATAAAGGAAGAACAGATACTGCATAATATATGACAATTAAGCCCACTTAATAATTAGAAAAATAATAGTAATGATGAAACTGAGCGCAAACACACCATAAAAAGAAAAAGATGGAAATATTAGGTGATCCCCCTTGCAGAGCTGGTAAACTTAGAACTGCATAGAAGGTGTCTGTGGCTTGCCTTTCTTGGTAATAGTCTAGTAATATGGTTGCCTTAAGTGCCTTTGTTGAGAGCAATAATGAAAAACAGTTATTATCCTCTATCATATGTTTCATCCTTCGCAGCAGCCTATATATGCACACAAGGCACACATGTAAAACCCAAACAGGAGATTATCAAAATAGGAAACTGCTACAAATACAGAAGGCAGGAAACTAGGCATAAATACAAAACGCAATGATTAAAAAAAAAAAAACTTCTACCAGACACCAGTCCACACTCCTCTCAAGTTGGTGTATAGATGTTACACACACAAACTAAGGTATGAAATAGTCAGCTTCTAAGACCTTTAGAAAAGAAACATGAGAAAACATTCAAAAAACCATATTTTATTTTCTCTATTATAACCTGTCAATTTTTTTATGTTCTGTTTGATTTTAGCTGTTTTATCACAATTGGCACTTGTAGGATGTGAAACCTCTTTGTCCTTCCTTATGTTTATGCTTTAAGTGATAAAAATGTTTTCCTTTTAATTTAATTGATGAAAATGTTACTTTTTTTTTTCTTTGCTCTGGGGTAAAGTATGTTGAGACATTTTATAGCTGCAAGATGGTGAAAAATTTGGAGTGTTGAAATCAAGCTCCTTATCTGAATATGATTAGATTGTAATATAACTTCCCGTAACCGTTTGCTGCAGGAAGATGGTGAAAAACGTGTGGAGCTGAAATCAAACTCCCTTTTTGAACATGATAAGAGTGTAATATAACATCTTGGCCACAATTTATCCCACGTTTGACCTCTCTGTTTGTTTATTGAGATTTAAACTACTGCAACTATTGTCGCAGGTTGGCGCAGTTGTGGTTGGGCTAGACCCATATATAAACTATTATAAGCTTCAGTAAGAATTCTAAATTTCCTGTTCCCTTACCTGATAATCTACACGCTGAAAGTTTGAGTGGAGGTCTCTTTAACAATGTTGTATTTTGTGCATGTGAAAAGAAAATGAAGAGGGTTTCAGGGTTTGGTGCTTGTAGTCGGTCCAGTTTTGCTGCAAACCTTACCGATACTTAGGTCTCAAGTCTTATGTGCACTCTTAAATTTGTTTGTCCTATCAATAACTGCCTCTAAGGTGCTATGTGTTTCCTTCTTTTCATTGCTAGTGATGCCGTAAAGGAATCTGAGATACCTTGACAGTTTTTTGTTTGCTAAAACAATTTAAACTTTTCTAAAAGGAAACCTTTGAAGACCATAAATTGCAGAATGTGCATTCAAGCCCTGTAATTGGCAAAAGTCCACTTGTAAAATGAACTCCTATCAGCATATTAGCTAAACTGTGGTGGAAGTGGACGGGAATAGATCCTATGTTCGGTATTTTGATTTTATTTTTTTGAAGTAAAATAAAATGAAACTATGCAAATTTTCAGGATATCATCTCATAAATCTGGTATTGTTTCTTAGCTAGCTATGTACTAGTCAAAATTTGCATGGTTTTTTAATTTACAATAGGTATGGAACCCTATGTATACGTCAGAATCCAGGCTGTCTCTTTATTGCTACCAACCGTGATGCTGTTGGAAATATGACTGATTTACAAGAGTGGCCTGGTAAGGAAGTGAAGCTGACATGGTTATTACATATTTCATGGTATGGCCTCTAAATTTTTAATTTCTGGATTGCAGGTGCTGGTTGTATGGTTGCTGCAATGTGCGGATCAACTGAGAGAGAGCCCATTGTTGTTGGGAAACCATCAACCTTCATGATGGAATTTCTACTGCAGAAGTAAGTTGATATTGACATAGTTATTAAAGGCGCAAGGCGCACTAAGCCACTAAGGGGTCCTAGAGCCTAGGCGCAAGGCGTATGCGCGCACCTGAGTGACATGAGGTTCAAAAATAAAAAATAATTAAAAAAATTATAAATTTTATTACTAGACTACTAGTAAGGTGATATAATATTATAAATATTAAAACTCAAAACATATAAGTCATAACAATAAAATAGAAACATATTTACAAAGAAAAAAAAAACTTAATTAAGGTTTGATATCCTAAATACAAGGCTTCTAGGTGTACTAAACACATAAGGATCCTACACTTACTAATACTGTATTTAATAAGTTCTAATACTTATCAATTAAGAATTATCATAGCGAAGCACAATTAGTCTTGTGCCTAAATTATGCTGTTCAAATTATCTTTGTGGAGGTTAGAATATATGTTTTATTTGTCCTAACCTTTTTTTTTTTCCTTTTTATTGTTTGTTTTGGAAATAATTAGGTGCGGTAAGACATACTAAAAGTTCTTTTCAATTTATAATCAATGATTTACACTAAAAACAAAAAAAAAATATAAATATTTAACTAATATCACAAAGGCGCGCCTCACCTTAGGCTCAAGGCGCCCGCTTTTTTGATAGCGCGCGCCTTTGGATTTTCAAGGTGCTAAGACTAGAGCCCGAGGCGTGCCTTTAACAACTATGGATGTTAATGTGGTAGTTCTGTCCCATTATTGTTGTTTACTCCAATTAATTGTAGACTGAATTTCCTTAGACAGACTATATATGTTGTCTGGAATGCTTAGTCATTTGGAAACCACAAGCTTGCATTCCAAAATGAGTATAGTTCTTAAACTGACAAATTGATATTGCTGGGAATCTAAGCCTGCTTGGTTTAGGTTTTGAAAGTCAGTAATCAGTGATTGTATTCTGGATCGCCACCGAAATGCTTCTAGTAGAAACTACAAGTGGTTAAAAATTCCAATAGTTAGCTTGTAAGATTTATTTTAGAAGCTAACTTCTCATAGAAGCTGAAAATCTCAACACAGGTCCATAACCCACAGCCCAAAGGTCCCAGGATCGTATCCTGGCTCTGATACCATGTAAACAGCAAAGTGTTTGAGGAATTTGATGATCTGTATTGATAGGAAAAGAACAATATATATACAGCCCTAGGAGAAACAAAATAGGAAGCAAATCACCTAATTAAGCTAATCACATAATTAGAATATTTACAGCTAGCTAATTAAGGAGCTAATCAGGGAGAATATCCTGTAATATTCACAACAATTCGATTACCAATTTTTTATGATGTAAATTTATTCATGCTTAGATTGAACTAAATATTTTTCTGTTGACTATATTTATATGCATCTGAAAAAAAAATTACTTTATGTATAATTTTATGTTTTAATAGGAAATAGGATTTCTTTACATGACTGATAATTTGGGATGTTTTACATATGCAATAACATTGTTTTTGGCAGATTTCAAGTCAGTACCTCAAAAATGTGTATGGTGGGTGATAGACTAGACACTGATATTTTGTTTGGACAAAATGCTGGCTGCAAAACTCTTCTTGTTCTTTCAGGTGCATTGATTTCTCTCTCTCTCTCTCTCTTTTCCTGTTCTAGATAATAGTAATTAATATTCAATGAGTATTACAGCAATGAATCAAATGGTATTAGAGTTGTTATGAGGTGGCTAGTATGAATCCTCTTTGGAAGCTTTGAATAACGATAGAATTATAACTTCTTAGGTTTTCAATATCCCTCTGATTAATATAGAGGTATATTTGATGTGTGACAATAGAAGTGAGCCTATCTTTGTAGGATAGAGAAAGTAATGTAAACTCCAAACTTGTCATTTGAGAAGGTTGATGGTTTTTGAAATTGCTAAAATTGCAGGTGTGACAAATAAATCTACTCTAGAGGACCCTTCCAACAATATCCAACCAGATTATTACACGAGCAAAGTGTCGGACTTGCTTGAGTTATTGGGTTCATAACATGATTATATTAATGCAAATTTGACAATACCAGAGGTAATCAAGGCCTTAGTTTTCAACTTGTATAATTTCATTGCTCCAATCCGTATTCAATTAGATCAAAATTTACATTTTACTTGAAATAAAATATATTATTGCTTTGTTTTAGTTTTACGAATGTATGTGCCCAAGTATAAATCTTTGTTGTTTTGAATCAGTTGCTGCTATTATTGAATTGAGGCAGCCTGCAAGGTTTGTGAAAATGCTTTTCTTTAATTGTAATTTTGTTGGGCATTTGCAAGATTAATTTCATCTATCTTTACTGAAATTTACTTTTATTATATTAAAATTACAATTTTTTTTTCTATTCTAATAAAATCATTCAATTGTATTTTCATTTCACTAAACTCACTTCCAGCCAATTTTCTGATTTAGATAATCGGAAAGTTGATGTGGCATTTGACGCATGACTGGAAATCTGTCATGACAGCTGATGTGTTACCGAAAATCTGACGTAGTAGTTAACATATTATTGGAAATTAGCTTGGAGTGATTACAGTAAAACGAAAATATAATTCAATGATTTTTTAAGACGAAAAAATGTTATAATTTTACTACAATAAAAAATAAAATTTAGTAATTATATATGAAATTAATTTGGCTCTTGCAGCTTTTCTCAACCTTCATTTGTGGACCTAATATATATATATATATTGATTGAAAAAACCTATTTGTCACTTACCAAACTCAAGATAAAGCATTTTCAATGAGTTGAAACCTCAAAATATTTCTTAATGGTGTTGCAAGTAGGAAATGGTCGTCACCTAATCTAATATTCAGTTAGTCAATCTTCACATTCTCTGAAATGGTCAGTTAGTGAAAATTACCATTTAACAACCCATTTCCTATTTAATACCAAATTGGTGAAATTTCACATTATCATTATTGATTTCTTTTAGAGAAAAATCAATATTAGAGTCTTAGCAAAATCTTACAATTTTTTATTATTAGGGAGAGAGTTATTATTGATGAAGCACACATAATACAACATGATTTTGAACTAAGGGGGCTTTTGGTTCAACTACTAGATACAATAGTTAATAGCTAATAATTGATTGATACTAGTATTTGATAAAATTAATTGAATTGTTGGAATGTAAAATTACTAATATAATATAATTTATTTTAAAAAATATATTTTTATATTATGTATAAATAAATAAAAAATAGTGATTATTCGATATAATTATATATAATTTAATACAATTATGTATTTTAATAATTAAATAACAATAATAGAATTATACAATTAATTAAAAATAAAAATTTTCACTATATCAATAATTTATAAATATAATTAATTAATTTAATATATTTTTAATATAATGTATTTTATTTTGAATAGATTAATTTTTAAGTGATATATATTTTGAATAAAATTGTTTACGAATATTGTATTATATTTTAAAGATGTTAATTTTGTCATTTTATTAGAAAAAATTTTAGCTGCTTTAAAAAAGGTTTAAAATTGAATTTTTTCAAACTACAGTTATTTGAGATATTTATCAGCTACTATTTCTAGACATTTTACTTAACTGTTGAAGATTTAAAAATAAAAAGTTATAAATTATCTTTAACCGTGGAATCAAACGCTCCTAAATAAGAAGAATGCTAATAATATTTCATTTTTTAATATTTATTTTCTAATTAGTTATTGTGGAATGAAAAATTTTGAAAAATAATTTTTTTTTTCTCTTCTTATTATCTTTCATTACTAATCAATCTAAGAAGTGAATGTTTGAGAGGGTTGAAAATTAGAGAACTTTATTAGCATGGCTCACTAAATAATGTTTAACATGTCTTATTATTCGTTTAAAAAAAAAAAACATGTCTTATTATTGAAAAAGACGTTTTTTAAATTGTATCAAAGTTGACAAGTTCACATTAATACAAATTGGGAAAAAGTGGTACAACTGCCAAATGGATGGTCGGCTTGTGGCCACTCCAAATCTCCACCGTATAATGCTCTAAAGAAATAAGGCAATTTTATTGTACAGGTGTCTATTTAATTCAATTTTTTAATTTTTTATTTATTAATAAAGTAAAAAGCTCTTAATAATATTTGATCGAAAAACCCTAGCTTTTTTTTTTCTCTAATTATTTTTTCTAGCTGTTCGTCTTTATTAAGTAAGAAAAAGTAATTTTTGGTTATTTTCATCTATATATTTTTTTATCAATTTATTTTTTTTTAAAATAAGTGGTTATTCTATATATATTTAAATATTTATTTTGATTGTTTGTTTTTTTTAATTTTACCGTTTTGTTACGGTATTTAAAAATTTCCCACTCGGAGTGAATGAATTTAAATTTTAGAACTCATTTACAAATGAATTCTATTTAAAATTTATTTATTAATGAAATGATATAATTTAAAATATATAATTCAATTGAATTCCCTTTAATTGTGTTTGGAATAAATCTAAAATTGGATGTTCATAATTATTAGCAATTATTTGAAAGAATATCACAAAAAATATATTGTATTTGAAGATCAGAATAAAACTAATTATGAAAATTATAAGAGAGAAATAAAAAAAAGGGAAATTACATTGTGTTTGTGAAATGAGAAATAGAAGAAAAAAAAAATATTAAGTTTGTTTTAAATCAATAAGGACAATATTGTTAATAAAATTTATTTGTCTCCTTTCGTGGAATTCATCTATAAATTTTAGCCGTCTTGATAAAATTTGGTTTTAACCATAATCAATTTCGTGGAATTCAATTTCAAGAATTATAATAAGTGAATTTATTCATTCCAAACATACAGTTAATGAATTAAAATCAAAATCAAAATATTTGCAATCGCTCAAATCAAAGTCGACGGGGTTCTCATCAAGGTCGCTGCTGCCGCTCTCTTCCTGTACAGGTTAAGTCACAGTTTTTTTTTTTTTTTTGGACTATAAGAAACCGATTGAGCTTTAAAATCGAAATCGAGGAAAAAAGAAGCCGATAATTGAAATCATTGTTTGGAGGAGATGAAGTCATAATAATGAAGTAGTACAGGTAAGATTAATTTCAATTATATTTATATATTTGTGAAAGTTAGTCGAGGGTTAATTTTTGAATCTTAGAAAAAGCTGCAACGGATGATTATGAAGATGTCGACCGCAGTGAAAGAGTTAATAATGAAGTACTGCATGGGAGGAGACGTTGATGTAAAATGATTTCAATTATCAGCAGATAATTTTCAAGAATCCCAAAAATAAGTTTTTGAATTTTTTTATTTTAATTTACTGGTTTTTTTAAATATATTTCTAAAAAAATTTTCTATTTAAAAACAATTTTTATATTTCAAAAAAGTTAAAAAATATATATTTTTTTTTTTCAGAAAGGCTAATGCCAAACGGGTCGAAAAGCAAGTGGGAGCGTAGGTGTCTTGGATTGTGATAGTTCCAAAGATTTTGGGACTCCAAGTTCTTATCCTCGTATTATTCCTTTTTTTTAACTATTCTCGTATTATTCCTAAACTAGCCCCATGTGCTCTTTGTTTGGTCGATTGTTTCAAGTTTGTTAAAAAATTAGTTTTTTAAACTTTTGAAAAAAAAAAAACAATACTATTTATTGTTTGAAAAGTATACAATTTATTTAATGTAATTTGACATAATATATTATTATTTTTATGAGGTTAAAGAATATAATACAGTAGTAAAAAAATATTCTCTTTTACTTAAGAGATATTAGTCTATTAAATCAAACTTTCATATGAATATTAATGTAATGTGGCAAAATTTCAGGAATAAATAGTATAATTTTCAAGTTTCATATGTACTAATATATTATGTTAAATTATAGAAAACAAATCGTATGTTTTTGAAATTTTAAGAGATACTAATATACTATATTAAATTACATAATATAAATAATAATTTTTTCAAAAATAAAAATACGAATATCACCAAATGAAAATAAAAAATTTAGATTTTAATTCATGATTTTTTTTCTATGTTTTTGGAATTCATGTCTTTTTTTTTTTTTTTTAGGATTTCAATATAACACTTGGCATGATTTCAATACAACACTTAGTATGATCTACTGATTCAAATATTTTTTTTTTTTTAAGATTTTCCATAAAATTCAGGGTTTACGTAAGCGAATTACTATTTTTTTTTTCTTATCTCGGAAACCAGAATTGTTAAAAAATCGTTTATTTTATATATTTTTTATAATTATGCTATAATTAAGTTAGAATTATAATAAAAAATAAACTGAAGTTTTAAAATTATATTAAAATTAAATTGTAATTTCTATTTTTTCATTTAAATATATAAATCTTTAAAATTTTATTAAATTTATTAATTTCGGTAAAATTCTATTGATATAACATAAAATTTTAGCGAGATTACAAAAGTTATGCTGACTATAAAACTGAATTATTTTAGAAATTTTAAAACGTCGTTTTTTTATTTTTCCTAAAATTTTAAAACCTAAATTTTTCTAGTGAAACTCTATTTACAGTAAAATTTTTGTTTCTCGTTACTTTGTTGACTAGATAACTTCTAAACATGACAATTTCATGTACTATTTTTCAAATTGAAAGAGAGATTTAAATTTTAAAATTTTAGAAAAAAAATAAAAATAATGATATTTTAAAATTTTTAAGATAATTCAGTTTTCTAATTAGAATAACCGTTTTAATCTAGTCGAAATTTTATATTACTATAATTCACGTATTGATAAAATTTTAAAAATTTATGTATTTAATTAAAAAAATAAAACAATTTAATTTTAATATAACTTTAAAAATTCAATCTATTTTTGGTAATTATTTTTGTGGAAAGAGTAAAAATTTTGTTTTTTTTTTCTGATTTGACCTTAAATTTATAATATTTTGCTCTACTATTTGTCTATTTCTTACCAAAAACCCGCTAGAGTAGAGAATGGCAAGTGACGTAATTAGACTGAAACTTGGCCCCATTTTGGCAGCAAAGATTGAGTGCTTTGTTTTTTTGGGTAGAGAGATTGAGTTCAAATTTTTAAATTTGACAGACACACCACCAGCAACTCGCTTTCCGCTAGTTTGGCCGAGCGCCAAAAACACGAATCTTTTTCACAGTCAAACGCATCTCTTGCTCCGCCCCCACAATATTTAATTATTAGCAACTGCAATCTCATTCTCGTATTCTATAATTATATTTCTTGAAATCTTCATTCTCTCTCTCCAGTCTCTGGTTGAATCCATGGCAAATCTGAAGTCAACTTTCTTGAAGGTCTATTCTGAACTCAAGAAGGAGCTCCTTGAGGACCCGGCTTTTGAATGGACTCCAGATGCCCGTCAATGGGTCGACCGGGTAATTCGCATTCTCCTCCTCCCTCTTTCTTTTGACATTGTTGTTTGAGCTCTTTGTGCTTCTGTTATTTGATTTTCTTGTTCTAGTTGATTTGTTTCTGGGTTGAGAATCGGAAGTGGGGTTCTTTTGGAGATCGCTACTTTTCTAAGCATTTCTGTTATTGGAATATAATATGGATAGCCCAAAATTATAATCACACTGGTTAGAAGGATATGTATGTTTGAAATTTATTTATGTGCAGAACCTTTTGTTGGGTTAATAAGTTGTAACGATCAAAATAACTTGATCTAAAAATTGGAGTAATCCAAATTAGAGCAATGCGTATGAATTGCCTAGAATGGAACATTTGCCAATGAGGAAAATTATGTGTATTGGCTGGAGAGATTCATTTATGTGACTCATCTCACCACCCCCTGCTAATGTTAGGCTTTCTTGTAAGGTATAATTGCAAAAAATATCAAAATTAAGTTGTTCTTTTTATTTTCTCATTTAAATACTCAAATTTTTAAAATTTTATTAATTTATGAATTCCGACGAAATTCTGCTCATATGATATAAAATTCCGTAGAAACTAAAAAATTTGTGCTGACTAAAAAGTTGAGTCATTTTAGAAACTTTAAAACATCATTATTTTTGTTTTTTCTAAAATTTTAAACCTAAATATCTCTTTAAATTTGAAAAATAATACATATATTCATTTATGTGACTCATCTCACCACCCCCTGCTAATGTTAGGCTTTCTTGGAAGGTATAATTGCAAAAAATATCAAAATTAAGTTGTTCTTTTTATTTTCTCATTTAAATATACAAATTTTTAAAACTTTATTAATTTATGAATTCTGACGAAATTCTGCTCACATAATATAAAATTCCGTAGAAACTAAAAAATTTGAGCTGACTAAAAAGTTGAGTCATTTTAGAAACTTTAAAACATTATTATTTTTGTTTTTTTCTAAAATTTTAAACCTAAATATCTCTTTAAATTTGAAAAATAATACATATAGCTATCATGTTTGAGAGTTGTCTGATTAGCAGAGTAAGGAAAAACAAAAATTTTACTATCAGCCGAGTTTAGCAGAGAGATTTAGATTTTAAAATTTTAGAAAAAAAAAACGATAGCATTTTAAAGTTTCTAAGATAACTTAGCTTCCTAGTCAGTTTTCTAGTCCGTACAACCTTTTTAATATTGCCAGAATTTTATATCATATCAGAAGAGTTTCACTGAAATTTATAAATTGATAAAATTTTAAAAGTTTGTGTATTCAAATGAAAAAATAGAAAGTACAATTTAATTTTAATATAACCTTAAAAGCTCATGTTATTTTTGGCAATTTTCCCTTCTTAGAATTATATTTTCCCCCTTCTGATAGCTGTACTTTCTATCTGACTGATTAAGAGGGGTAAAACAAATCACAAGGCCAGACTCTGTGTTTGGAGGTCGGCCTTGAGTTTAATAATGTGGCATTAAGTTCAATATATGGATCAAATTAATGTAAGATAATCAAAACAAGAAATGTATCCTACTCTAAATAGGAATGTAAGTCCGATGGGAAATTTTTGCAGGGTGCCAGCCTTTACCTTGCCTTTTTCTAATAAAAAAAGTTTGCAAATTGGTTGGTTTGTTCAACTGCGAAGTCCAGTTGTTTTCCTTTAGCAATTTTCTTGGTGTTCACAATTGCAATAGGAACCAGCTGTGCTGTCATCTATTATTGATGTGGTGAATCTAAGATCAGCATACTTAGAATGTTGAATAAATGAATACAGCAGCTATTCTTTTCAATCAATAAAATGCAGATATAGTTCTAAATTGATGTAAGGCATTAGCTCTGATATAAAGCATTCAGAATGCTGCAATTGCTCCTTGCATCAATATTATCCTTGGCTTCTGTCCAACATGAAGTTATTTCTTTGTTCTTTTTCACTTCTATCTCTAAACTTCACCTTCCATAGTTTGTTATGAAGTTCAACAACCTGTAATGAATACTGACTCACATCCTTAGTACTAAGCCCGGAATTGTTTTCCTTATTTTTCTCTCAAATATGGTCTATATTGAAAATTTTGTCTCTAAGTTCAAAAAATTTATGGATCTTAGTGTTGGCTTTCTGACTGTGTCGTTATTCCCTGTTTCTTGCAGATGTTGGACTACAATGTGCCAGGCGGTAAGAACTGAATATTTATATTAGCATAAATAAGAAATTTATTCCATGTAGTTGTAATTAGGGTTAGAATAGAAGAAAACAAAATCCTGTACCAATATAAAGAGTTGAAGATTGTTCCTAAAATAGTTATCTAACGTATTTCTATGTTTCTTCTTTTCAGGGAAGCTGAACAGGGGACTCTCTGTGATTGACAGTTACAAATTGTTGAAAGGACAGGAATTAACTGAAGAAGAAATATTTCTTGCTAGTGCTCTTGGTTGGTGTATTGAATGGGTATGGCTGTGAGAGCCTTCTGTCTTCTCCATTGAGAAAGATATATCCGCCAGTTGAAATACCATTTTTATGTCGGATAGATATCTTATTCTTTGTTACTTTATTGTTGCAGCTTCAAGCTTATTTTCTTGTCCTTGATGATATTATGGATAGTTCTCATACAAGGCGTGGTCAACCTTGTTGGTTTAGGGTGTCCAAGGTTTCTGCTAGTTATGATCTTATCCTTTTCCACTACAAGAAAGGTTTCTCTTTCTGGTGAAATAATGAACTTGTATTTCGCAGGTTGGCATGATCGCAGTAAATGATGGAGTTTTGCTTCGAAATCACATACCTAGAATTCTAAGAAAGCACTTCCGGAGGAAGCCATACTATGTAGACCTTCTAGATTTATTTAATGAGGTACTTGGCTTGCTAACATTTGTATGTGATCCTTTCAGCTACAGATATTTGCCTATCCTTTATTTATTTATGATTGCACAGGTGGAGTTTCAAACAGCTTCAGGCCAGATGATAGATCTGATTACAACGCTTGAAGGAGAAAAGGATCTATCCAAATACACTCTGCCCCTGTGAGTTAAACATCTGTGTATATCTATTCCTAAAGCCAGATGTGGTTCTAGACCTATGAGATTGCAGGCCAAATAGAAGAATAAGAAAATACAAAATAAAAAAGAAATATTAAGATTTAAGATAAATGAGTGGCTGCTTTACAAAGTGGCATGTATTTCTCATAACTTTGTGTCAAGTGAGCAATTTTCTTAGTTTTATTCTGATAAGATATAACTAGAATCATATGAGGAATAGATGCAGAATGTTGTCCATTTTAAACTGAATAATTTTATGCAACTTATTAACTACTAAATCATCCGGAATATGAATGGCAACAACTGTTTGATGCCTTGAATAGTTCTTTATTTGTTGGTTTTGAATCTCCTATCTATCTTAATTTTTTTCTTTTTTCAATTAATCTTTGATTAGGCAAAGTTTTACCTTTTCTGCCAACTTGTTGTCCTTCCTGAGTTGATTTATTTGTTAACATATATATGGGTTGTGTTTTTATGCAGTCACCGGAGAATTGTTCAGTACAAAACAGCCTACTACTCATTTTACCTCCCTGTGAGTATGCACACCCTGATTTATTAGCTTTGCTCGTTGTACCAGGATTGTCTGAAAATTGTACTGCCAGACAACATTAAGTGGCTTACTTGAGATTCCCATTCCAATCACACACTAAAACTTCTCAGGTTGCTTGTGCACTGCTCATTGCGGGTGAGAATTTGGACAATCATATCGATGTAAAGAACATTCTTGTTGAAATGGGAATCTACTTCCAAGTACAGGTATATTCAGACATGATTACCTCAAATTTTCTTGGGATTCTTTACCTTGGTTGAGCATAAAAAACTTGCTGAATTATGTGCATGTATATATATAACGGGATGCTGAATTAACTTATTGGTGTTACATTGTTGAGTCAACAAAAGTTGATGGGGTGTCTTTATCAATATTATAATGTTTGAGGGAACTTAAATTTTACTGCAATCTAGGTGATGAAATTTGTCATCTGTGCTAATTAGCTTCTTATTTTTTCCTTCGAATAGGATGATTATTTGGATTGCTTCGGAGATCCCAAGACAATCGGTAAGGTAAGCTCATGCACAGTGGACCTATAATAGCGAAACTATTTGTGTCTAATAATGTGGAATGCTGTAAAGTTGGGGGCAAAAGATAAATTATGCTCGTCTAATTGGAGTTTTTAGCTAAAATCTTTTTCTGAAATCAGATAGGAACAGATATTGAAGATTTCAAGTGTTCTTGGTTGGTCGTAAAGGCTTTGGAAGTTTGCAATGAAGAGCAACAGAAAGTGTTATATGTAAGAGTAAAAGCATTTTTCATATCCTCTTTTTGCTACTTCTTGTCTAATAGGAAGTAACTTAGCTTCTTGATAATGCTACTTCGTTTAGGAGCACTATGGGAAACCAGATCCAGACAGTGTAGCAAAAGTCAAGGTCCTGTATAATAAGCTGAATCTTCAGGTTAGAGTTTGCTGTCAACAAATTGCCGTTTTAAATTTCGAAATGAAGTATATCTTCTATCAGTAATTCATTCCTGCAATGTCTGTTTACGGGTTTTTGCTTGTTTGTGTTTTGATCAAGTTTAACCCGTATGCAAACTTTTCTCTCATCTTTAATTATTTAATTTTAATTTAATAGGGCGTATTTACGGACTACGAGAATAAAAGCTATGAGAAACTAGTAGCTTCCATTGAAGCTCATCCTACCAAGGCAGTGCAAGCAGTGTTGAAGTCCTTTCTGGCCAAAATTTACAAGAGACAGAAATGAGAGAATAAGAAGAATCCTGAGATAAGGTCAAAAGTTTGGATGATGCCTAATAATAATGCAACTTTGTTTTATTAGTTTGTAGCTGAAATTTCCTAGAAGAGCATGAATGATCTGCTTGCTCTTATATTGTTGAACATTTTGATATTGATGGTTTTTGCTTACCAGAGAATTGAATGAATGCTGCACATCACCAATAAGAACTCGAGCTCTTTTTTTTCCCCTTTTGTTTTTGTTCTATTGTGTTTCGAACCTGAGGCCATTTGTAAAGGGCTAAGTCTTTTATGCCACTTGGGCACATGGATTAGGCAAAAATCGAGCTCTTTTATCCTTTAACCTTTTGCATGATTGGTAACCTTTCAGACAACTAATAGAAAATGAGTTTTCAGGTTGAAATAATTTCTTAATTAGAGCTTTTCAAGTTAAAATAGGCAGAATGAAAATTAGAATTATTTTTATTTTAATTAATCGGATTAATTATGTTAGATTTTGAATCTTAAAATTTAATCAGACCAAATATATTAAATTATTCAAAATATAAACCGAAATGAATTACTAAAAATCAAATTAAGTTATTATATTGATTCATTTGTTTTTTCATTTGATTTGTGGATGAAACTCAATACAGACTATAAATTACATGTATTATTGAGCAAAAATGTCAAAGTTTCAAATTGCAAGATCAAACAAATATTGGGATTCAAATTGATAGAACAAAAAAAGAAAGAAAGAAAGAAATAATTTAAATTGCAAAAAGTTCAAAACTAGTGTTTTTTTTTTTTTTTTTTTCAATTGCAAAATTCATAAAAATAGAGGGGAGACATTAAAAGCTCATCCAAGTTATAGGGAAAAAAAAGTTCCCCATATATTGAGAGATTTTTTGTAATTTCTACAAATTTTTAATTTTCACAATCAATTTTTGAATTAGAAAAGCATTTTGTTTTTAGTTTTTGGAAGAAGTTTGACTTTTGATGGAAAAAATAAAAATGTTTTCCACATCTTCATGAAAATGATGCATTGATGTGTTCCGTCTTCTTCCCGGCCCTTGCTGTGCTGTCCATCTCTCTCCATTTTATTCTTCAAAATCTCATCTACTCAACCATTCAAAACGTGCCTTAAGGATCACAAATGATACTAGGGCTCTGTTTGTCATCACATTTAGGGGGAAAAAAAGGATTTTGATAAATTTTTATTTTTAATTTCTTAAAAAATTTAGAAAACTGTTTTTGTAAAAAAAAAAAATCAGATAAATAGATATTCTTTTATAAATAGATTTGTAAAAAATTTATAAAAAATAAAAAATTAATCAATTAAATAAAAAAATTCTAAAAATTGATACGCAACAACAAATTTAAACACTTCATAACAAAGATCCATTAATCATTCTACTACAAAATTACTGTTTTATCTTAAAAAATAAATGAAGAATGTTACCAACACTTTCTCAAGACTTTTTATCATAAGTTTTCAATACAAAATGTTTCTCTTTTCCTTGTATTTACTAATTTTATTATAAAAATAATAATATTTTATGAGTGAAAATATAAATGTTATTTTTATATTAAAAGTGTATGGTAAGAAGTGTACGAGTAAATGTAAGTAGCATTTTTCAAAATAAATTAAATGACTATTTTGCTTTCAAACAAAGCATTAGGTGTTTGGTTTAACTGTTTTTATCCTCAGCAAAAATATTTGATAACTTCAGCTGATAGCTACTAGAAAGTCCAAACAGCTGATGTTTAAAAAAGTTTTAATTTATAATTTTTTTAAAAACAGTTGAAGTTTTTTTCTTATAAAATAACGAAATTATTCATTCAAAATAAAATATATCATTTATAAAAAATTTCATTAAAAATAAAATACATATCTTCAAAATAAAATAAAATATGTTAAAAATATATTAAATTAATTTATTATATTTATAAATTATAGATATATATTTACATATATTTTTATTTATAATAAATTATATTTTATTGTTGTGATATAAAAATATATTTTTTGAAATAAAAAAAGAGGAAATCTCATCATTTACCAAAATTGAAATGTTTTTTTTTTATATTTATCTTCATTTTTTTTAATTTTCATCGATACCGAAATTTTTCATTTTTACTGAATTGTTCATCTTCTTCTTTTTTTCTGAGATCCATCATTACAAGCTTTTCAGTTTTTCCTTCGATCTCATATTCTCCAATCACGTTTCCATTCCATCTGCTGCAAATCCAACAACGATCTTATTTGATTTTTGTTCTAAATTTGATTAGTTTGTCGGGTTGCTCTAAGAAGAAGGTTTGAGATTGAGTTTGTTTAATTATTTTTTTTTAATTTTATTGTTGTGTTATTGAATTTCTTTTTTGGTCTTTATATTTTTTGATGAAAATCACTAAGATATTCCCAAGATATACCCAAAATATACTCAAGGTATACCAGAGATATTTTCGTAGAATTTTCAAAAGGTATATCGAGATATCCCCAAAGTATACCCAAGGTATTTTCAGGGAATTTCTCAAGGAATTCCTAAGATATACTCAAAGTATGCCTGAGGTATACCGAATTTCATAGTATTTTGTTTACAACTGTTTTAGGCCAAAGGTGTCCCCAAAATATACTCAAGTTATGCCCAAGATATACTGGACTTTATAAGTCTTTTTCCACGACTGTTTTAGGCCAAAAGTATCCTCAAGATATACTTAAGGTATGTCTGAGGTATACCGGACTTTATAACCTTTGTTCACAACTGTTTTAGGCAAAAGGTATTCCCAATATATACTCAAGATATGTCCAAGGTATATCGGACTTTATACTCTTTGTTTACAATTGTTTTAAGCCCAAGGTACCCCTAAGGTATTCCCAAGGTATACTCAAAGGTATTCACATGAAATTTTCAAAGGTATACCCGAGGTATCCCTAAGGTACCCTCAATGTATATAAAACTGTTTTTGTTTGAGAGTTTTGTGATGTTTTGAATTTTGATTGAATTATATTCTTCTTATTTTTCTTTAATAATTAATAATTAATTTTTCGTGTTCTGATTTTTTTTATTGCTGAAAAATGAACTAAAATATGCCCAAAATATATCAAAGGTATGCCGAATATATACTATCTACGTATATTTTTGGGTGATTTTGAAATTTAGATACGGTTGTAATTTTAGAAAGTTGTTTTCGATAAAATTGAAAAAAATTTTGAGTACCAGTGAAAATGTAAATCGGTATCCAATTTTCAATATTTCTGTAAAAATTTCATAAAAAAAACTATTATTAATAATTTTATAGTATAATTGCAATAGTTTAATTAATTTTACGATGAATCAGCTATCTGGTAGCTGAGCTGAACCGAACCGAACCGATGGGCCTATAGTAAATTTTATGTATTTCCTAAATCAGTGTTTAACCCATGAGAGGAGAGAGAGAGAGAGAGATCCAACGGAACACAGTCAAAAAGTCAGAACTCGTACGCGCAGTTGCCCAGTTTGAAATTTATTTAAATAAATTAAAAGCGATGGAAAAAGTCTCTTTGCTTTCAGCTTCAATTTCGTCTTCCTCACTCCAATTTTTCTATTATTTTGTCTTCTTAACCACATTGCATGATTTCCCTTTTTTTTTTTTTTTTTTCAATTATCCAATCTCTAATTCCACTCTTATTATCCAATTATTCTCTCTTTACTGCCATTTGTAATTCTAATTCTGCTTCATTTCCCAATTTCCTATGTCATTCAATTTTCTTCTTGAAGTTGAATTATACTTATTTCCAATAGTCTTTCTTTCTTTTTTGTTTGGTTGTTTTAGATCAGGGATTTTCAATTTTCTTTTTTTGCTTTCGTTCCCGTCTTTCTTGTAATTTGTAATATCGCGTTTTTTTAACATATGCCGTTTCTTTATTTCTGTTGTTTGATTGATTCTCCTAATTACAAAATAATAAGAAATAATTTCGCTTCTTGATGTTATTTTCGTGTTTTTGGGTTCAAAATAGTAGGCGGGTTTAATATAATTTCAAGTAAAAGTTGAGCTTTTTGTGTTTGTTCTTGTTAAAATGAGGCTTCTGGTTCGCGTCGTAGAGGCTAGAAATTTGCCAGCAATGGATCTAAATGGGTTAAGTGATCCGTACGTGAAAGTGCAGCTGGGGAAGCAGAAGTTCAAGACCAAAGTGGTGAAGAAGAGCTTGAATCCCAGTTGGGGAGAGGAATTCAGTTTCCGGGTTGAGGACTTGAATGAGGAGATCGTAATCTCTGTGTTAGATGAGGACAAGTACTTCAATGATGAATTTGTTGGGCAGATTAAAGTGCCTATCTCCCTAATTTTTGATACAGATAATAAGTCTCTTGGCACTACTTGGTACACTCTGCAACCCAAAAACAAAAAGTCCAAGCACAAGGACTGCGGTATTTTCATTTCTTTAGCTAAATCTTATATTTTGTTTGTATTGTAAATTGCTGGTAGTTGAGTTATTATCGTAGTTGATATTTTTTGTTTCCTGTTTGGGTTGTTAATTTTGTCCATTAATCTGCTTCCTTAATAATACCTTGATACCGAGATTAGTTTCTTGGTGTTAGAATTTTATTGTACTTGTTGGTACAAGATTCTGAATTTTCCCAACGCAGGATTTTCCTATGTGGTGCAATTCAACAGTTCACTCAGCATGGCATACCTTAGCAGTTGTTCATATACAGTTGATTTTCTAATTTACTGATTGGAACTTTATTTGTTTCTTCAACAGGTGACATTCTTTTAGGCATATGTTTTTCTCAGAATAGTTCATTTGTTGATTTGAAGTGTAATTGTGATTATGCCTTGGATTCGAGGAAGAGCGCAGATATAGTGTCAGAATCTCCTTCTAGGTCATTTGGTAGGCCTTCTGTTTCATCCTCTGATGAAATTACGTCATCTAAAGAGGAGAAATCTGGTGCGCAAAAAAAGTTCGCTCTGAAAATTGCCCAAATTTTTAATAAAAATGTAGAAACAACAGCAACCACTGACAGTAAAAGCATTGACAATTCAGAGCCAACTGAAACTGCTGGATCTGAGACTTGTGATGATCATTCAGATGATTCTTCCTTGCATGGTGACTTCGCAGAAATCATGAAAACAATGGAATCTAAAGATTTGGGAAGTGAAACTCCAAGTAATCTACCAGGCGGGGTCCTTCTTGATCAATCATATATGATTGCTCCCCAAGATTTAAATTCTCTGCTATTTTCTCCTGATTCAGGTTTTCCAAGATCATTGGCAGATGCCCAGGGGAACACAGAGCAGCAATTTGGGCCTTGGAAATTTGAAAATGGTGGTGAGAGCTTGAAAAGAATGGTTACTTATATTAAGGCTGCAACCAAACTAATTAAGGCTGTCAAAGCCTTTGAGGAACAGTCATATGTGAAAGCTGATGGGAAGGTTTTTGCTGTTTTAGTGAGCGTGAGCACTCCAGATGTGATGTATGGGAGCACCTTTAAGACTGAATTGCTTTACTGCATTACTCCCGGCCCTGAGCTACCTTCAGGAGAACAAACTTCGCATTTGGTTATATCCTGGCGAATGAATTTTCTGCAGAGCACCATGATGAAAGGTATGATAGAAAATGGAGCTAGACAAGGCCTAAAGGATAGCTTTGAGGTGTTTTCTTCTTTGTTATCTGAAAATGTTAAGCCGGTTGATTTGAAGGAATTGGGATCTGCAAAGGAACAGGTTTTGGCTTCATTGCAGGCGGAACCCCAGTCAGATTGGAAACTGGCTGTTCAATATTTTGCTAATTTTACCGTAGTTTCCACAGCTTTTATTGGGTTATATGTAATTGTCCACATCTGGTTATGCCCTTCCAGCGTGATTCAAGGGCTAGAGTTTGTGGGGCTTGACTTACCAGATTCAATTGGTGAAGTCATTGTTTGTGGTGTTCTGGTTCTTCAATGTGAGAGGGTGCTACAGTTGGTTTCTCGCTTCATGCAGGCTAGAGTACAAAAGGGTAAGTTTGTATCCAATTGTCTGTTTTTCCACAACTTTGCAAGCCATCGAGTGTACTGTACACATGCTGCTGATAATCTGAGTTGTATACTTTACTCGTGTGTTCTTTTGGTGTGTGAGCCTGACATAAATGAACTGGAAAATTATTACCCAAGCATATTCCTTAATATATTTTTGTGTCTTGCAGGAAGTGATCATGGTGTCAAAGCACAAGGAGATGGGTGGCTGCTCACTGTTGCACTGATTGAGGGGAATAATTTAGCAGCTGTTGATTCAAGTGGCTTCTGTGATCCATATGTGGTATTTACCTGTAATGGAAAAACTAGAACCAGCTCGATTAAGTTCCAGAAATCCAATCCTCTGTGGAATGGTGAATTATACTGTTCTTTTGCCAGTTTTTCATATAAACCTCTCACTATTGCTCAAAAACTATTCCTCAGACATTTGAACCATGAAATCTCTATATAGAAATTTCATTAACTTTGGTGGTAATTGTGAAAAATTTTCATGTGATTAGTCATCTTGATGGGAATTTCTTGGTCTTTGCAGAAATATTTGAATTTGATGCGATGGAGGATCCTCCTTCTACTCTGGATGTGGAAGTTTACGATTTTGATGGGCCTTTTGATGAAGCAATGTCTTTGGGACATGCTGAAATTAATTTTCTAAAATCTAATGTATCAGATCTTGCTGATGTGTGGGTTCCTCTTCAAGGAAAGTTAGCACAAGCATGCCAGTCGAAACTGCTTTTAAGGATTTTCTTGAATAATACGAGAGGGAGCAATGTTGCTAAAGAGTACTTAAATAAGATGGAGAAAGAAGTTGGGAAGAAGGTAAACGAACCTATTCTGTGTTGGATTATACATTCTCAATGAGTCGTAACCATTTTTCTTGAATCATCTTATATGTATGAACTCTTAATTAAAACATTTTGTAGATGAACTTGCGTTCTCCTCAAACAAATTCGGCCTTTCAAAAGCTTTTTGGGCTTCCACCTGAGGAATTTCTCATCAATGATTTTACCTGTCATCTGAAGCGAAAAATGCCCTTGCAGGTGTTGTTGGTGTTCTTATAGTGTCCTAAATTTCTTTATTTCATTATTATTTCTTTTTCTTTTTTTAATTCTTCCATCTTCTGATAAGTCTTTTTAATATTTTAATTTATAGTTTGTGAAAAAAGTTCGGCAGTTAGCATTCTGATATAAAATGGTCCTTGCCACTTAATTTCTTGATGTTCTTATAGTGTCCTAAATCTCTGTGCAGGGTCGTTTGTTTCTCTCAGCAAGAATAATTGGGTTCCATGCAAACTTGTTTGGGCATAAGACTAAATTTTTCTTCCTGTGGGAGGATATAGAAGAGATCGAAGTTTATCCTCCTACATTATCTTCAATGGGTAGTCCAATTATTGTTATAACTCTCCGGCAAGGCAAAGGCATGGATGCTAGACATGGGGCGAGGACACAAGATGAAGCAGGGAGGCTAAAGTTTCATTTTCAATCGTTTGTTTCTTTCAACGTTGCTCATCGGTAAATAATCAATGTTTTATGGTTCCTTACTTTGGATTTAAATTTTGCTTTTCTGGACATAAATATTACACCAGAGTAATTTGATACTAAAATGTTTCTCTCAGTAGGCAATTGGCTTACTTTTTGATATAAGGTTAACATTGGTTCTAGAGATTGGGTGATCTTTACAGCATTTTCTCGGAAATTTTTTCAAGCATATAGTGGATAATGAACAAGATAATAATAAAACTCCATGATGTTCATCATACTTTTCCTTGATGGCTTTAGTAAATTGAATGCCAGAGCTATTTGATTAAATGTTCTTTACCAAATTGTATATATATGTTTCTTGATGTGCATTTCACATCTCTTGCTATTCATTTTAGCATCCTTGTTATTGGAATGGATATTCACATGTTAAACGTTGACTATACCAGGTTGCTAGAGCGCAGTTGGTCCTCCTGTGTACGATAGCTTCTATATATATTGTATAAGCATATTGTAATCATTCCTTGTGTACGTTAGCAACTTAGATACATAAAACTAAGGATAGGGATATCAAAAATGAATTTTATGTGCCTCCTTTTTCCTAATCAAAGTAATTTATCCTCGTATTGATGTCCTTCAATTAATCTTGAAATAATGTAGAACGTGAGTATAGTGACTTATCGAAGTTCGTATGGTTAACAAGATTTGTTATATAGTAAAAGATGGAAATCTTTGGCATGTGTGACTTAACATTTGTTCCCACCGAGTAGGACAATTATGGCTTTGTGGAAGGCTAGATCATTGAGTCCTGAACAGAAAGTGCAAATAGTTGAAGAAGAATCAGAGACCAAAGTTATTCATAGTGAAGAGAGTGGGTCCTTCTTGGATCTTGAGGATGTCAACCTTTCTGAAGTTTATTCTTCAGCTGTTCCTGTTCCTGTAAGTTCTATTCTCTCTCCATTAATAGTATGCCCAAGTATGTACATTATTGATATGTAGTTGCATATTCTGCACTTTTTGTTTTTAAATTTGACAGTAACTATTGTGTTCTAGACAAATTTTCTAATGGAGCTGTTTGGTGGGGTCGATTTGGAGCGGAGAGCAATGGAGAAAGCTGGTTGTCTTAACTATTCTTATACTCCATGGGAATTGGAGAGAGCTGATGTGTATGAGAGGCAAATATATTACAGATTTGATCGGTGTGTATCTCGTTATCGGGGAGAGGTGACGAGTACACAACAGAAATACCCCCTACCTGATCAGAAAGGTTGGATGGTAGAGGAGGTTATGACTCTCCATGGAGTTCCACTTGGTGACAATTATAACGTATGGCTATACTTCTGACTCGTTAAGTTGCTAAAAATTTTTCCAGGGTTTAGTCTTGTAACCAGTGCTATTATATATTTTGCCTTCGTCAGTATCTATTCATCTTTTTTTCTTGCCTATGATCCATTAGTATCTTCTGCCTGCAGCTTCATTTGAGATACCAAATTGAGGATTTGCCCTCAAAACCGAAAAGCTGCTACGTGCATGTATTCATAGGAGTCGCATGGCTTAAGAGCACGAGGCATCGGAAGAGGATTACAAAGAACATCCTCTCAAGTTTGGAAGATCGGCTGAAGTTGATTTTTAGTGTGATTGAGAAGGAATATTTGAACAGGTAGTAGAGAAATGCAGTGTTGTTCAAGGTTTTGATGTTGTGGGCTTTGAAGCTCAAGGTTGATTGTTTTCTGCTCTTTACAACACATTCTTTATCTGCTTCCCAATTGTGCATATTGCAATTCAATTTTGCATAGCTGCTGTAAATATAAATATAATTCATTCACATAAATTCTGAGATTGTTTCTTTATGATTTTTTTAGCTCACTTTGTTAAGTAAATTTTTTTTTTATTTGATGCAAAAGTTACACAATGCCGAAAATATTTCACCTTTATTTATATCATAAAACTAATTTATATTAATTTTTTCAAACACTTTAAGCCTTGATAAAAAATAAAAATGTTAATTCAAAAATAATTAAACTTATTTTGTTATCTCATGGAAACACAAGTAATTTTTAATTAATATAACAACTAATAATTTTGTTAACAAGAACTCATTTAAGAAATTACACATATATTACCTATACATGAGATCATTTTTTAAATTCTATTTATAATCTAAAATTAACTTACTTGCTTATATCTCACTAAGTTAGAAAGACATTAATGATAAATTTATGGACCACTATATAAATTAGTGTTAAGTTTAATATTGTAAGTTAACTTATATGAATTATTAAGTCATACAACAAAATTTTTTTTCAAGCGGGGATATTTGAATTTAAAATCTCACGGTTCTGATTACCAAACACTAAAGTTGATTGGTTTTGAATGGAATTTAAGGGATCATTTTGTGTATGAGTAATAAATTTGGGACCTGAATGCAATTTAGTCCCATTTAAATGCTGGGAATGAAAGGACACAATTGGCATTGAGGCAAAAGTTGGGGGCCGAATATCATCAGGCCATCCAAAGAAAACCTGCAATAGGCCTCGAAAGCAGCTTTTCTGCTTGGCCATCGTGTTCCTTTGTTGGTGTCTTTCCTTCCCTCTTCTCTTCCTGCTCAAACGAAGACTCACAGTCTTTACTTAAAACATAAGTCCTCTGGTAAGCCAAAAGCCACTTATTTTCTCTCCCTTTTCAATCTAGATTTGATCCTTCAAGAAATGATTCATTTCTTGCTTTTTTAATTAAGGTATTAATTTTTCTTTATTACTTTATAATGATTTAACTTGCTCTTAACTCTACTTTCGATTTTTATCTTTAACTTTCGCTTCTCGTTTTCTGGGGAACCAAACATAGGGTAGAATTAATTTTCGTCTGGAATGGCAAGGTGGGTTTTGCTTCCTTTGGATCCGTCATAGATGCTTTTTTTTTTTTTTAGGATTAGTGGACCTTTTCAGTTCAATGTTGCTTTTCGAGTCCGCAAGGTTTTTCATTTGCTAGATGATATATGCTTACTCTTTTGTGTTTGAAGTTAGGGTTTCGATAGGAGGTGCTGTGTTGCCTGAGCTTGTGGATTGTGTTCCACTTGAAGTAGTTCAAATTGAGTATGTGGGGTCTGTTCCTTGTTTGATATCTGATGCCGCATTACAGTAATATTGTCTCCGGATTAATTTTAAGGAGCTCTATTTGATTATAAGGAATAGAGAATGTATGGTAGAGCAGGTCTTGAACGATTTAAAAAGGCTCAATCCTCAGACCCATTCTCAGTTGCCATCAGTTCAGCTTCCAAAACCACTACTCAACATGCCCCTATAGCAGTTTCTACTGCCTCAAATCAGTCTCTGCAATCTCAGTCACAAACACTTCCCCAGCACCAATCATATGTTTCACAGAAACCAGCAGCTCTTGAGGCTGGACCATTGGTGGGGCAGACACTGCAGGTGACCCATGTTGGAGGGGGGCAGTCAACTTGGCAGCCACCCGATTGGGCAATTGAGCCCCGTTCAGGAGTTTATTATCTTGAAGTTTTGAAAGATGGTGAGGTTCTTGATCGGATTAATTTGGACAGACGTAGGCACATATTTGGGAGGCAATCTCATATGTGTGATTTTGTACTTGATCATCAGTCTGTTTCACGTCAACATGCTGCTGTTATTCCTCACAAAAATGGAAGGTTAGCTTTTTCCTTGTTTTTATTAAACGTTGTATTTCTTTGGCATGATTTCACCTTTGCTGTACAAATCTGTTATGAATGTCAACCACCTGCAGAATCATCCTTTCATTAGTATTTCAGTAAATGATGAATAATATGTGCCAATACCAACTTAGTTTAGTTTTCCTATATAAAGTCTTTTGTTCTCTCAAATTGTTTTGGGGGTAATATTCATAATATGCTCTAGCTGATAATACTTTTTCACTACTTGCTTCCATATCTATGACATCTTCCTTTTCCACTCCTTGTGTCTTCTCTTTTGCAACTTCAGCATGCATCGCTTCCATATTAATGCAACTTCCCTTTCTCTCTTCCTCCCCCTCCCCCTCCCCCACTCCCCTCCTCATTAAGACTCTTCTTGCTCTTCTCGTAATGCCTGTGAGGCTTTGCTATGAATTTTTGCTCTATGCAGTTCAATAAATTTTTCAGTATTTCATAATTTTAAAGACTTGGTGCTATCTTACATCTCTTCTTGTTATTTATATAGACTAGACATTCTCACAAGGGAAAGGTAAAAGGAAAGTTTTAAGATTTTTCAAGTAATTAAGAAATTCTCTTCTTTTCTCAATTTAATAAGTTGTGGTTCTGTTTTGTCATCCTATATTTACTTCTTTAAATATAAATCCACTCCAGAAGCTTATTGACATTTCCACCACAAAACATCAGTGGGCGTCTTGTCAATCTGTTATAAGTTGCTGGTCTAAATTGAACATGCCAGACCATTTGAATTGCTCCCCTACCTATTTATTTTCAATATTCTGATTCCACCTATTAACTTTATGTTGTATAACATAAACTAGATAACCTTACAGTTATGTTACTCGGACACTTCAAAAATGAAGAAGTATCCGTGTCGGGTACTTATGACATGGGTATGGGTATGAGATCCATACTGGATCCTTCAATTTAAGAGTGGGTACTTCCCGGTATAAAGCATGTTATTTGAACTTTAAAAATGAGTCATTACTAGTTTGTTTAATGCTAATTTATTAAATTTTTTTAAGTTATGTGATATCATTTTATTCGTCTTTGTGTTTGGACTTAGGACCTTTAAGTTTGTAATTTGAAATATTTTATCTTAAAGTGAAATGGAGTATTGCAATTTTATTTTATTTAGCAATTTAAATGTTATAATTTGATATATCTTTTAACTTAAATTATTATATATAAAAAATAAAAATACTATATATATATATATAGTATTTTATTTTTTATATATAATTTTGGATACTTTTTAGCTGTACCCACGTACCCTAATTTTTAAAAACAAAGAGTCGGACCTCTAGGTATATACCCGTGTCCAAGCAACATAGCCTTACAGTTGTGCAAATTGAGGAAACATTTCTGATTTACCACCAAAACAAATTAAATTATTAGGCTTGATATCAACCTTTCATCAGTATATTTGCTGGTCTGCATTGAACATGCCAAACCAGTTCAGCGGGTGCCCTATCAAATTATTTTCAATAACTCCTTTCCACCTTTTCACTGCTTTTTTATAACATAGAAACTGGATAACCTTATAGTTGTACAAGTTAGGAGGCATATCTGATTTAGGATGGAGGAAATTAAGTTAATGTGGTTTATTAACTGACTAGTTGGATTTGGCAATTGACCACATTGTATAAAAGCTTCTTGCATGAACTAATTCTTCACTGTCGATAACTTTGCCCCTTAAATCTCCTCTTTTCATGATTTTGACTAAATTCTGGCTTTTTCTCTGGCATAATTTAGCTTTCATAAGTTCAAAATTTTTTTATAATTCATGTGTTTTCTACCTTCTGCAGCATTTTTGTAATTGATTTGGGATCTGCGCATGGTACATTTGTGGCAAATGAGCGATTAACCAAAGATACTCCTGTTGAGCTTGAAGTGGGACAATCTCTGTGGTTTGCTGCGTCAACGCGAGCTTATATCTTGAGAAAGAATGATGCTGCTCTTTTCCCACGTCCACCACCGTCTTCTGAGATTAATTTACCACCTCCTCCTGATTCTTCTGATGAAGAAGCTGTTGTAGCTTATAATACTCTTTTAAATCGTTATGGTCTTGGCAATCCTGACCCCCTGTCTAAATCTTGCAAATCTGGCAGCTCATTGAGTAGAAGAGATGAAAACTCAGAATCTGGCAGAGCAACAAAGAGAATTAGAAAAGCAAGAGTGGCTTTCAGAGATCAAGTTGGGGGAGAACTGATTGACGTTGTTGGGTTTTCAGATGGTGTAGATGTAGAGACAGAACCTGGTCCACTAGGCATAAAAGAAGGAAGTCTAGTTGGGAAATATGAATCTCTTGTACAAACTACGGTAATACCCAAAAGTAATGAACAGTCGGCAGCAAAGGAAAAAAATGCTTCTCAAACTGGAGTGACTAATAAATTGCAAGAAGTCCTAAATAAGGTTAAAACTGCTCCCAAAAGCGGGATGTATGGTGACCTTTATGGGGAAGCTTTTTCAGGCAAATTGGGGTCTTCCTGGGCATATTCTTCTGATAAAGAGTATCCTTCAATTAAAGATGTTCAACAGAAGGCAATTGGCGCATCCAGTGAAAAACAGGGAAACATCTCCGGCTCATACAATGATGATATTGATGATGATCTATTTGGTGACTAATTGAAGAAAAATGGTATGGATTCTGTTATGTTCTATTGTTTGTGCTCTAGAGATTATCAGCCTTTGGCCATATGTTCCTATGTAAATGGGAATTTTTGTTGTAATTGGTCGGAAATTTTATCCTTGTAAAAACTTACACCCTTACAAAGGATTATTGATTAATTCAGTTACACTTGAGGGGACTGATTTCAGAGTTGTTAATCCACAAAATATGCAATAGATTTTTTTTTTCCTGACCTTTACATGAGCTTGGAGTAGGTTGGTGAAGTTTGAATAAGGATTTGAACTCATCTAAATGACAACTCTGTAGAGATTGTCCTTATTGATCCGGAGTGATGGTGGTAGCCAAGGGCAGCAGAGAGGGACAGATAAAGAGAGAGGGGGATGGAAAACTGAAACTGTTTTTCCAATTCTACTGGCCCGTTTCTGGTTATTAGTAGCTAATTTATTTGTTTATTTGCTAATTATCCTGTTCAAAGTCTCATTAATGCATTATTTATGTATTTTTTTTTTAATGCAAGGGCACTCTTTTGGTTCATTAGGAGGCCTGGTGGGTTGGGGATCCTATTATAATAGGGATTGTTATTCTCTTGCATTCACAATAAAAATATAAATTTTTATTAATAAAGACTCTTTGAAGAATCGTTAATTAATCACGCTCTGATATTTGTGCATATTTATCTATATTAATCAATAAAAATAAAATAATTAAATACATATTAGTGCATATATATCCAAATGGGATTGAAGTGATTATATTACCAAAACCCCTTGTCTCATTATTTGACATGGAAGATCCATGGTTAGATACCTCCCTATAGACAATGGTACCAAGACATGACTTATTGTTCACAAAAATAGGAAACATGAATAAATTAAGAATAAGAAAAACATTTACATTGAAACAATTAAACAAAGGTTTTAATGTCAACCTAGGTTTTAATGAAGGATTAGGTTCCAAAATGGCATTAGTCAATCTCTACTCTATTGTCATGTTGGCCTACACTAAAAATACAGTCCCAAAAGGCAACCTCTTCCTTCCATTTGTTTTATAATTGGGTGGTCAAAGTTTGTTGATGCCAACGCATTGTGTATGTATTTCTCATTGAGTTTGTCTGTTTGTGGAGTGCACAAAATGCTATGAGGATCCCATTGTCCTTTCGATGCTTATAAGAGAAATATTCTTTTACAATGAATTCTATGGTACACCCGGTGTAATTTACATTAGATACTTTAAAACTATTGGATTATAAACTTTTAATCTCATCCGTTGATAATGAATGATTAAGATTAAAAGTTAATAATCTAATGGTCCTAAAATATCAAGTGTAATTTATACCGGGTGTACCGCAGAAACCATCTTCTTTTATTTGTCTCCCTATTTTCCGTATCGGTAGGTTGTGAAATCGGTCGGTTTGATTTAAAACCAAACTGAAAACTGAATTATTAAAAATTTATAAATCGAATTGAAAAATCGGTTCGGTTAGATAAATTCGGTTTTATATATAATATATTAATATATAATAAAATAAAATATATTAAATAACATATAATTTATTAAAAATATAAATATTATATATTATAATATATAATTATATATTTTAATATATAGTAAATTATATATATATATATTTAATATAGGTTCGGTTTGGTTATTTTGGTTTTGTTTAAACCGAACTAAAATAACCGAAAAATAAAATAACCGAACCAAAAAAATCAGTTCTGTTAATTCAATTTTATATATAATATAATATAATAAAATATATTAAATAACATATAATTTATTAAAATATAAATATTATAATATATAATTATATATTTTAATATATAGTAAATTATATATATATATATATATATATATAAGAAATATATTTTTAATATAGGTTCGGTTATTTTGGTTTTATTTAAACTGAACCGATTAATATATAAAAAATCGAACTAAAATAAATGAAAAACTGAAATAACCAAATCGATTAGACCTAATTGAGATTAGTTCGGTTCAATTTTTCTCACCCCTAGTTAACGGAGATGCAAATTTGCATTATTCTTTTCTCATTATTCTTTTTTTTTTTTTTAACTTATGTATAGAGTTGTAAATGAATTAAGTCGATTGCGAATCCGACAAAAAATCGTTCAATATCATTCATTGATTTTAACGAGCCGAGCTCGAACTCGAGTTTAAAACTGTTTGGTTAGTTAGTTCGTAAATATGTTAGTTTAAGATTTATTTATTATTTTATTAATATATTAATATTCTATTATCGAATTTGAGTTTGAATTCGAGATTTTGTAATTTTCAGTTAACGAGTCGAAATTTAATTAAACTCATGAAGTATAATAAACGAGTTATTTACAAATTAAATTTTGAACCACTGAAACAAATCAAATTTGAGCTCAAATATATAAAAGGTTGAACAACTCGAACCTATAACAAATTTAAACGAATCAAATTCGAACTCATCAGCTAAATTCAGTTCAGTTACAGCTCGACTTACGTCAAATGACGTGTGCATTTATACATTTTAACATGAAAATGGATTCCATTAACTACATGATTATACCAGGTAAATCTAGCAAAACTTGAGGATGAAATGTTAAAATTTGCCAACAAGCTAGAAGCATTGCACAAGGCTCTTTGGTAGAAGGAAAACTAGAAGAACCACTTTCAATAAATTATCAATTTAATTACATTGAATAAATAAATTATTTATTTAATTTAAAATATGTCATAAACATATAAATAATAATTATTATGCCTTCCTGAAAATGTCCACCATAATTTACTCAAACAACTGTTAGGATTAAATTAACTTTAATTTGCTTAGCACTCAACGCTTTACTGTTTTTTTTTTTTTTGACACCTATTATTATTTAATTTTTTTTTATTCAATTGGAAACAAGAACTTGAAGTAATAAAATATAGGTGTAAATTTAAGTGTGCATATATGATTTCTCAAAAAGGTTTAAGTATGTAAATGATATTTCTACAAGTATGAGGGCCTACACAAATGTATTAAGGTTAGTTTCTTCTAAACCAAAAGATGAATTAGAAGACATGATAATGATAGCAAAATCTCATTGCAAATTGTACAGGTAATTAATTAAAAGTAATTATATTTATTAAACTAATAATGATGTTTATCATGGTATAATTATCATCATTAATGTAATTGTAATCATCAACTTAATAATCATTTGTCAAGGCAAAAGACCATAGGACTATCAATTTTGCCTTTTAATATAATTTTGTTTTGACTCATCATTACCCATCAATGTGCCACAATATTTATCAACTCCCCATGTTAATTTTCGGACTCGATCCATTTAATGAACTGAAATCGACAGAAAATCAACCGATTAGAATTGAATCGGAATTGAACCAATCAAAATAACATGCTATTAAAATATAACTTTTGACATTTTTATAAAAATATTCGAATTTTTTTCTATTAAAATCCTCATCTACTAATTTTATCCTAATGGAATTGTTGGAGCATGCACCACCTAGAAGAGGGTCCATTTAATAGTAGGACTGTGAAATCTGCTAGTTCAGTTTTATACTCAACCAAATTCATAAAAACCGAACTATTTATTATTCAAACCAAACCGTGTTAATATACTAACCAAATCAAAATATTTGATTCGATTCAATTTTTCAATTTGGCCGGCCTTCCATTTCCAGATTTAATGCATGCATCTGATATGATTATAATTTGATTTTTGTTAATATATTATTTATGATTGTCAAATTAAATAAAAAAAAATAAGACTCGAAATTAAGCACAACAGAAAAAAAAGAAAAAAAAAACAATTAAGTAACACGACCGAATTTAATATGATCCGGTTTTGCACACTCCTATCAAAGTCTACCATTTTTCTCAAGGATTGTTGTGAGAGACAAAGTTCCATGAGAGTATGGGAAAGTTATGGCGTTCTCAAAATTTTGAAGCATCTTTATATATATAATCTAATTAAAAATTGTGAGAAATACTTTTTATATATTTTTAATGTTTGACCTTCAAATAAATGATATTATTTTATTTAGTGATATTTTTTTTAGTGGCCTCCAAAGATTTAGAGTCAGACTTTAATTTTTATCATTAATATATATTTGAAAGGAATGTGATGTGAGCGCTACGATTATGCAAACCTAATTAGGATCATTGGGTGTATTTTTTATTCCGGATCTCATCCTTATATGAAAAACTTAAGATTGACAATTGACATTATAAAATTATAGAAAATGAAATTACTCAATTATATAACTCAAATATAAATGAAGAGTCATGAATATTATAAAATCTATATCATATATATATTTGAGTCAAAAATCAGGAATGCATCTAATGATTTCAACTAGATTAGCACCACATCATGTTAAAGTGATTCATATTCCATATGTTGCCATCCCCAAATGAATTCTTTTTAGAAGGAAAGGAGAATAAAGGTGCTATCTATAACAGTTAAAACATCCCACTCAAATGAAAGTATTGAAGGGATGAAAGGGTGGCCCTATGAGTGACATTAATATTAACATTGGGCCGAAATCCCCCATAGAGATCTTCTCATAAAAATATTGAAAGTAGAATGTTACTGATATTTTTCATTTTTAAATATTCTCCCATACTTATTTTTTTATTGATTAGTGAAAAGAAAAAATTTTTAAAAATATTTTTTTTTATGAATAAATTAGAAGATGAATATTAAAAAGCATATATAAAAAAAAAAATATCTTCAGTACCCTCGAAATGAAAAGGAAAAGGGAGAAATATTTGAATCTCATTTCAAAAAAAAAATTTGTTCAAAATCGTTTGTTAACTTTAATGAACCAAGCTTGAACTCAAATCCAAGCTCGAAACTTTATCGAGCTCGATCTTAATACTTTTTGGTTCGTTAGCTAGTGAATGTGTTCATTTAAGAATTCACAAATATATTCGCGAGCTAGCTAGTAAACATATTCTTTTAAAAACTCGCGAACATATTCATTTAGAAGTTTGTAAATATATTCGTTTAGAAATTTGCGAACATATTCTTTTAAAAGCTCGTAAACATATTCATTTATATTTTATTATCGAGTTCGAACTTTTTTTATTATTAATTAATGAGTTGAACTCCGTTAAACATAATAAACGAGCTATTATAACATAAAGAAACATACACAAAGAAGCCTACACGCATGAAATTTTAACCCAACAAATATTGACTTGGGAGAGTAAACTTTGTCTATGTTTGGCCTCCAAAACAACCAACAGGCTCAGACAGACCGATCCCATCAAGGCTGATCTTGAAACGGGACAACCAACGGCAACAAGACAAGACACGTGGCCGACATGCAAATCACAGGAAGGCCCTTATAGAAGGAGAATATACTTAGATAGTGGGGAGAAGCATGATGGTATGAATTGCACAAGAGGATCTTTCTATTTTGGTCCCACATTTTGAGACTTATCTTTCCTACTATTAGTCAATAATAATAACTTTTTCAACCCGCATTAAAAATTGGTTATTTTTATAAAATTTTTTTAATTTTTACTTTTATATCAAAATAATTTTATTTTTTAACTTTTATATATATATATATATATATATTTTTTTTCAATTTTCATATTAAGTATAATCTTATGAGAAATTTAATTTGGTGTGATAGCGACATAATATTACAAACTTATTTTGTTTATTTAGGACTCCTGGCGTGTATTATATGCATATTATAGCATTTTAGTTTTTTTTTCTTAAATAGGTCTAAATTTCTTTAATTATATAAATAATTTCCATATTGAAATTATATCCGTATAGATCTAGCATACACACGACTAATTCTGGGAGAAATATTTATATTTACATAAATGTAAAGTTCTCTTATATCTAATTCTACACAAATCTAGACATATCTATGAATACCTAGTTCATTTTCATAGACTAATTCTGCGTAAATCTAAGTACTAAATGTCACATTATTTCAAAAAACAACTAAATGTTATATTATTTTTAAAAAATAAATATTATATATATATATTAATATATGTCAGTAATGTCAAATTAAAAAAAATAGATTTGGAGTATTATGTTACTGTCAAACCAAATTAAATCTCTCTCGAGACTACATTTAATATAAAATTGAAAATATGTAGAATTATAAGTTAAAAAAAATAAAAATAAGATTATTTTGATAAAAAACTGAAAATTTAGATTTTTTTATGTAATTTATTTTTAAAAAATATTTATTTATATTTCTCAATATATATTAAAATATTAGTAAAATTGGAACAAATACCTTAGTCTTAAGGGGCCACTGAATAAGCTCACCACTTGCATTTTGCATGCTCTGTGCGAATTCAATCATAGAGCACCAATTTCAAGTTGTGGGGTTTTTCAATAAATGTAAAGAAAAAGAGACTATTTATTAAAAGAAAAAGCGGCAATCTTACTTTGTTGGTTTTGAGTTAAACCATAAAAGTGGTATTAAATTAATTAACTCATTAATTGTATAATTTTATTAACTTAAATACTCTCCAATAAAAATTAATACAAATTCGATGGATGTGACTCAATTGACAATACAAATTAAATATATTGAAAAAAGCTTTCAGGTTTGAATATTATGAGATTCAATTCTAAATATATGGATTGAAAATTTTTAACTTTAACTAATTTCTGAGTAGTAATATTATATACCGTAATATGGATGAAAATATTTGTAGTTTAAAAAAAAATTAATACCAATATATCTACCAAAAAAAATTATTACTATATACACTTGAAATTGGTAATATATATAACTAAATTTTTTTAATCCATATAAAAATAAGAAGTTTATTTATTTATTTTTTTTGAAGGGAAGGAAAGGAGTATATATATTAATAAATTAAAGTTATGTTCTAATATATCATATGTAATATCATTTCACTAGTGACACGAAAAAAGAAAAGCTCAAAATTCTATTTTGGTATATTGAAATTCAAGCATTTTATGATAACATGCTTTTGAAATATTATCATGTTGACTAATCCCAGCCATGAGCCAACCACATTCTCTCTCTCTCTCTCTCTCTCTTCCTCTCTCCGAGAGTCTTGGTGAGACATACTTGCTTTTTCAGTTGGTGTATGCCTCTCTACTCTCTAGTGGTGTTTGCAAGAGAAACCCACAAAGCTTTCACTACTCTTCACTTCTTAATTTCTCTCTTTTCAGGATTACATGCATGAAATTATAACTCTCAACCCATACCTTTTTGCATTTATACCCATCTCTCCAACTTCATGTTCACTATTGGGTCAATGGTTTCTTTCTGATTTAGTACTGCCCATTTCAATTTTCTGCCTCCAAATATTTCCAGCCATTTCAAGTTTGGGTTTCAGGCCAATTTTGCAGCTTTCTTGATTTTGTAAGCGGTGCTTGGAATCAAATTAAACAACTACAGCCTCTTTATTCTGGTACGTTCTTTAATTCTTCAATATCCTATATATATTTTCACTTTTTTCCAATTTTTTTAGAATAATTATTTATGTTGATGGGGTTAATTCTGTTGGTAGCTGAGATAATTAGGGTGATTTGATTGATAGAAATCTTGCTTGGCTTGTTATTATTGTCTCCCACTCAAAAACAAAGCATATAGGCTCAAGGTGCTTCATTGTTTGTTTCTGTTATATATTCAGATATATTACATTATGCCATAATCCAAAAGCTAGAGGATAAGAATCATGCACATCTTGAAAGGAAAAAAAAATTACTGTATACTTTAAATAAAAAAAAATTGAATATTCCATTAGGGATATGGACAAATAAGAAAATTATAAAATGTATAAACCTAATAAAGTTCTTTATCAAATTCAGAAGGGGAATGTTAACATAAGTAGATAGATAGAAGATACTATAGTGGGGGGAATCAAATTGTTGATCGAAAATTTTTTAGGAGCCATTTTGATTCTGTATTTTGAGCAAGACTGAGCTGAACATACATTTTTATGATTGTTTGGGATCCTGGAATCTCTAGGAAAAAGAAAAAGAAAAGTTAATTTTCCTTTTTGGAAGGAAATTTCTTTGATAAGTTAGCCCCACTATTTTCCTGACAAACCATTAAAGTTTAGATTTCAACCAATCAGTGGTGATAGAGGCCACTGGACCAACATCACATTATCTTTGGACCACCAAATTAATTCAACCATGGGTGCATTTTCTTTTAATTTATAATTTCTTTTTAATTTTTTTTTTCTTTTTTGGGTATTATAGTCTATGTGTCATTTTCTTCATAGATGTCATTCACATGGAAGTTATAAAGATCTGGTAGATGTTCATGCCCACCAAAAAATCTCATTTCCTGAATCCTCCACAGTCCTTATTTGCAAGAATTAATTGTTTCTATTCAATATATAGTTCTAGAAAAATATCAACTATCATTTATTTATGAATCCTCCATATATATAAATATTTCAGCAATTAGGATTCCTGATGAACCGCACCATTCACATTGAAAAGAAATAGGAAATCAACAAAATAATGTACATTTTAACATATAGAAGTTATTGTAATTTCCTATTGGAGTCGGGAAATCAAATGAATTGTTATTAAGTAATGCTCTACAAGGAAACTTATTTTTTCATCATATATATATATATATATATATTAAAATATTAGTATTTTAATTCAGATTGAATAATAAAAGTAGATAGGTCGGTAAAAATACTATACATGCAAGTTGAACAAAAAATAGTAATAAAAAAATAAATAAATGGGACAAGTTAGCATTTTTCTTTTTAATTAGCATTTAGGCCTTTGGTTACAGATTGACATTTTGCACCAAAAGGTAAAGAGATCAAGACTACAACATGTCTTCATTTGCACGACTAGAGTGGCCTGCTAGACAACATTATAATACAACTCCATTTATGGATGATTATGCTTCTTTAATTTGGTTAAAACTACATGGATTATGAATCTTTTTAGTGGTAATGAAACTAAACAGTTAATTAGGAATAGTATTAACCTCAAACCTCTAAATTAAACACTCAATTAATTAATTGGAGCCTTATTTTTAAATACCCAGCTTCCATATTTGCTTCATAAAAAGTTTTTAACTGTAAAACTTAATTAACTAAAAAAAAGGAAAAATTATTAAAACTAAATGCATTATTTTTAGATTTAATTTTACATGCAAAAGCACTGTGCTTGATATTTAAAGAAAAAAATCACTTGCACACTTAAATTATAAATATATATATGTAGCCGAGACAAGGTTAAATTAATTATCTTATATCATTCTTGATTCTTTCACAGGTGAAAAAGCACAATCTTGAAAGTCTGAAGGCCTTGGAAGCCATATGTTACAGCGTGTTGAAGTGAAAACTGCTCTTTCCTTAATTAGTGGGTAAAGGAATAAGAAAATTGTGAATATGAAGTTTATGAAAATAGGAACAAGGCCTGATACATTTTACACAGAAGAGGCTACCAGGTCTGTCATTTCTGATATGCCAACTGACCTTGTTATCAGAATCAACAACATTACTTACCTTCTCCATAAGGTATGAATCAGTCAAAATTTTAAAACTGAAACTAAGCTATGGATAATCATCCTGTCTATGTCTGTTCTGATACTTTTGAAGAATTAAATCCTTGTTGATTTTGGTTTTACTTAGCTGCAGTTTCCACTTGTCCCCAAATGTGGCCTCTTACAGAGACTGTGTACGGATTCCGATGATTCCAGCACTGTTGCTGTAGAGCTTCATGATATTCCTGGAGGAGATGAGGCATTTGAGCTGTGTGCTAAGTATTGCTATGGAATCACAATCAATCTTAGTGCCCATAATTTTGTACCTGCCATTTGTGCTGCTAAGTTCCTTCGAATGACTGAATCTGTCGACAAGGGAAACTTCGTCTTGAAACTTGAGGCCTTCTTCAATTCTTGCATTCTTGAAGGTTGGAAAGACTCCATTGTTGCTCTTCAGACAACAATCAAACTGACAGAGTGGTCTGAAAATCTCGGAATCATCAGAAAATGCATTGATTCAATCGTCCAAAAAATCCTTACTCCTCCACCTAAGGTTAATTCTTACCCCGTCATCGGACGAGTAGTTTGATGCTCCAGTCTCTGTCAAATATGATTGAGCTTAATCTGAAACACCCCTCTGTTTTCGTTCTCTGCAGGTCACATGGTCTTACACTTATACCAGACCTGGGTTCAAAAAGTCTCAGCACTCTGTTCCCAAGGATTGGTGGACAGAAGATGTATCTGATCTCGACGTTGATCTATTCCGATGTGTGATCACAGCCACCAGATCAACAGATATCCTGCCGCCACAGCTTATAGGGGAGGCCTTACATGTCTATGCCTGTCGTTGGTTACCGGACACCACAAAGACTCTACTCTCTCAGACTTCAGTATCTCAAACTGATGATGTTACAGGAAAAAACAGGAAAATTCTTGAAGCCATTGTGAGTATGATTCCAGCCGACAGAGGGTCAGTTTCGTTCGGCTTCTTGCTCAGACTTCTTAGCATTGCAAACTATTTAGGAGCTTCACCAGTTACCAAGACAGAACTCATTCGAAAATCTAGTCTGCAATTAGAGGAAGCATCAGTTACGGACTTAGTCTTTCCTTCTCATTCATCCTCTTCCCCCCAATATTATGATATTGATTTGATTATACCCGTTTTCCAAAGTTTCTTGATGCTATGGAGAAGACAATCACCTGAACCTGTGGAAAACACCCAGTTCTTAAGATCAATTAGAAAGATTGGAAAGCTTACAGACATGTACCTTCAAGTGGTGGCAAGGGATAAAAACATTCCTGTATCGAAGATACTCTCACTGGCTGAAGCTTTGCCTGATATTGCCAGGAAAGATCATGATGATCTTTACAAGGCCATCAACATTTATCTCAAGGTAACCTAACAGGAGTATTTAATGAATGTAATCTTAATATGGGCAGGAAAATGAAGGTTAAATCCCTTTCAATAAGAGTCCTTTCACCACTGAACATTTGATTTCTATCCTTTTTCATTGCATTTCTTTTAAAAAATTTTTTGAAACATAGGAACATCCTGATCTGAACAAGGCAGACAAGAAGAGACTGTGCAGGAATTTGGATTGCCAGAAACTGTCGCCAGAAGTGCGTGCACATGCTGTAAAGAACGAGCGGCTGCCATTGAGAACGGTTGTGCAAGTTCTCTTTTTTGAGCAAGAAAAAAGCTCCAGGAAAAATTATCACAGAACAGTCTCCACAGGGAAACATTCACAAATATCGGCAGACGACATAAATAACCTACAATTAGGCATAGATGAACAAGCCAATAGAATGGAGGGGACAAAAAGTACGCCAAATATTACTGAAACCACCACAAGAGGTCATCAGAAAATAAAGAAACTGGACAAGAAGTCGCAGCTGGAATCTGAAAGAAAAGTAGCAAGTGGAGATATAGAGGAAGTAGAATCCAGAAAGGGGAAAGAAACTAGAGAAGAAGGAAGTTCTGGAATTAAGTTAGATCCCAAGAAGATGATGCATAGCAGAAGTAGATCAAACCATGGACGTGATAAAGGTAGAGACAGATAGCTAAATGTAGAAGAAGCCCATTAATTTTCTACTTTCTATATTGCACCAGCTGGTGTGTAATTCTGTTCTTTGTATAAGAAATTCTTTTTTCTTATCTAAATTATTCAGTATCCCGTAGGCTGCTGCAGACTAATCTTTTGAACTTAGTGTATTTATTGGTGTTAGTATACAGATTTAAACATCCTAAAAGCTTGCAAAGTGTTTATATGCTTGTGGATTAGGATGTTGCTCCAGCTAGCAAAATCTCGTCCATATGAACAATTGAGAATTGAATAAAGCTCTTTTAAATTTTGATTTTTTGCTTTTACAAAATTGAGAATTGAATTAAAAATCTCCCAATTTAATCATCACTATACTAAGTTGAAATTTATTTATTTATTTTCAAACATTAAGGTAAAGTATTCCATCTAAAGTTTTAAAGATGTTTTATATCCTCTAATTCAACACTTTTAATTAAAGAAGAAAACTTACCAAATGAAATTAATTCGTCTAATCTAGAGCTAGTATTAAAGTTCATCACTAATTTAGTTTGATCGGCCCAAAATTAACTAAATGCAAACCCAAATTAAATTAAACATGTGAAAATTATGAAGAATGCAAGGAAGCTTCTAAGATTGGTGGCTAAGCATACTTATTGCCCAAGCCTATTTTGGGCAACTTGGGCAAGCAAACTCAATGCTATAAATATGCTATTTGTAGCTTTGGTTAAGCAAGTGGTAGAAAAATTGAGTGGTGGTGAGTGGTGAATTGTAATAGAGAGGTGTAATTTTATTAGTAAAAATATATTTTTTTAGAGTTCACTTTACAAATTATCTATTTTCTACTTGCTAAATTATTATTATTATTATTATTATTATTATTATTATTATTATTGGGGTTCTACACTTTATAAGCGGTATTTGAGCTACTCGATTGGGGGTCCTTATTTTTCTGGCATTTGGGTACAAAGCAATTATACGAGAGAGATTATGCTCGTGCACAATTTAGAACTATGAAGTCTATTGGTTAGGAACCACGTTTCCTTGGCTGATTGTGAGGCTGCTAAAACCAAGTCATGATGGATAGGATCAAACAATATAGGTGTTATTAAAAAAATTAAATAATAATAATTATAATATGTGAAAGACTTCCATGTAAATAATTATAACATGTGAAAGACTTCCATGTAGTCATACTTGCAAGGCAAGACCTCTAGGAGGTTATTGCTGGGACATAGGCTACACCACCACCAGCAGAAAATGATATTGCAAATCTTAGAAAATGGAAGATTAAAGCTGAAAAAGTCATGTTCGCCATCAAAACCACTATTGAAGAAGAGATGATGGAGCACATCAGAGAAGCAATCACACCCAAATATGCTTAGGATTCTCTTGCTTTATGGTTTGAAAAGAAGAATGACACAAGGCTTCAATTGCTGGAGAATGAACTAATGTCTATCTCACAGTGGGATATGACAATTAGTCTATATTTCACAAAGGTGAAGTCATTATGCTGAGAAATTGTTAAGTTGGACAAGGTATCCAAAATTATCAGTGAAAGAATGAGGCAAGTCTTCATACATGGCCTACGGCCTGAGTATAGGGGCTTTGTTACTGCAGTTCAAGGTTGGCCCACACAACCTTTAATTGAAGAATTATAAGATTTGTTAGCAAGTCAAGAAACTCTAGCAAATCATATGGCTAAAGTGTCCTTGAATACTGAAGAGAATGCATTCTTTACCAATAAGAGAAAGAATCAACCTCGTGGTTAAAATAAAGGGAATATGCGAGGGAATTCTAAATTAGGGAGAGCTCAGCAGAAGCTGCACCAGGACAATCGACAATCTAAAAGTGTTAGACATCAAAAGGGAGTATTTCAATTGTGGCAAGAAGGGACACTATACAAGGGATTATTGGTCCAAGAAGAAATTTATTGAAAGCAATGCAGCAACAGTGAGCAATTATCACCAAACTGAAACCAAATAGGATGCTGAAGTATTGTTTGTGACTCTAGAAACAATGCAAGAAGGAAAGCATTCAGAAATTGAAGTTCCTAGTATTATGAAAACTATAATGGAGGAAGAAGAGGAGCAAACCTGTGAATTGATTATGAGAAACATTGGATCATTGATTCTGGATGTTCAAGTTATATGTCAAGAGATAAAAAGAAACTTTATAATATGTCAGAGTACAAGGGTAAGCGAGTTGTGGTGACTGCAAATAACAAGCAACTACCAATCACTCATGTTGATGAGACAATGGTAGATTCTTGTCATAATTAGAAGCAAGTGCAACAGGAGGATGTTTATCAAGTATTAGGAACAAAGGAGAATCTTTTGTCAGTTTCACAACTCACAGATTCTAGCAAGTTTATTGTATTTGGCCCAAATGATATTAATGTTTGTCAATAAATCAAAATAGTTGACACACTAATAATAAAAAGGGACAGAAAATGGACTCTATATATGTCTGCTAGTAAAGGAGGCGTATTTTGACAAAGCAAGGAGCAACAAGACAACTGATCTATGGCATGCATGATTGGGACGTGTCAATTATCACAAGTTAAAGATGATGATGAGCAAGTCTTCACCAAGAGGACTACCTAATATGAATGTTTTCACTGGCATAGTTTGTGTTGGATGATAGTATGGAAAAGCACATCAGCTAACACAAGATGAGTCATCATTCAAAGCTAAGTAGCCACTGGAATTGATTCACTCAGATGTATTTGGGAAGGCGAAGCAATCCTTAGTCAATGGTATGCATTATATGTAACATTCATGGATGACTACTCAAGGTATATCTGGGTGTATTTCATTAAGGAAAAATATAAAACTTTAGTAAAGTTCAAAGAGTTCAAGTTGATGGTTGAAGGTGAAGTCGGAATGAAAATCCAATGCCTTCGTACTGATAATGGGTGAGAATACATTTCTGATGAGTTCACCAATTATCTGGCTTAATGCAGGATTCAAGAGCAATTGACTTGTCCAAACATTCCACAACAAAATGATGTTGTAAAAAGGAAGAACAAGCATCTTGCAGAAACATACCGAAGCATACTGCATACTGAAGTGCATTTCTGTGGACTACGATGGAAATAAAAAAGGTTGGTGATGTTGTGATCCTACAACTGGCAAATGTCATGTCTCACAAATGTTGTGTTTGATAAGACATCATCTTGGTAGATACTAGAATATGGTGCAATTTCTCATTCTAAAGAAGTAGAACAATTGCAAGAAAATGAGAAGCTAGAAGAAATCCAACAAGATTTAGAGATTGTGGTATAATTACAGCTTTAAGAGAAATCATGGCAGACCGGTGTTTATCAAAGAACAAAAATGGAAAATCAATTAGAAGAGGAAGATTAACCAGTATCACAAGCTTCACCACCTTAGTTGAGAAGATCAAACAGAATGAGAAAGCCAAACCCCAAGTATGTCAATGTTGCACTAGTGGAAGAAGAAAGAGAGCCAACATCTTATAAGGAGGCATTATAGAAAGTTGAATGGAGAAAAGCCATGGAAGAGAAGATGAAAGTTCTCACAGGAAATCAAACTTGGGACCTAGTTCCAAAGCCTAAAGATGTGAGGCCTATATCATGTAAATGGGTATATAAGATTAAGACTCATTCGGATAGATCAGTCAAGAGGTTCAAGGTTGATTGGTAGCACGAGATTTTTCACAATAATATGGACTAGAGTGTGATAAGACTTAGTCCAATAGCCAAAATTGTAATAGTTCATGTTTTGCTGGCACTCGCATCAAGTAAGTCATATAATTTATGATAAATGGATGTGACAAATGCTTTTCTGAATAGAGAGCTTTGATCAAGAAGTGTATATAGAGCAACCAAAAGGATTTGAAAACAAACTCTATCCTAAATATGTTTGCAAATTAAAGAAGCCATTATATAGATTGAAGCAAACACCTAGAGCTTAATATGACAAGATTCTTGAGTTTCATTCATAATGGTTATATAGTTGCACCAGTTGATTCACATTTGTTTATCAAAGCTTGAGAAAGGAAACTAGTAATAATCTTGGTTTATGTGTAGATAATCTTATCATTACTGGGATGATAAGAAAGAAATCTATCAGATAAAGGAGAATTTATTAGTTAGATTTCATATGAAAGAACTTAGAGAGCTAAATCACTTTCTTGGATTGAAAGTTGAGCACATGAAAAAATGATAATTCTTGTGCCAACAGAAATATGCTAAAGATCTTTAGAAGTATGGAATGCTTGACTGCAAACCTCTTGCTCTGCTAATAGAGGCGAACACAAAGTTAAGTATGACATAAGATAAGGATTTGGAGGATATAATGATGTATCGACATATAGTTAGTAGTTTAATCTATCTGATACTCACAAGACCTGATATTGCATTCATTGTAGGAGTTATTAGTTGGTTCATGCAAAGTTCGAAAAAACCTCACTTGGAAGTAGTTCGAAGAATTTTGAGATACGTTAAATGAACACTTGATATGGACTTATTCTATTAAAGAGGAATGACTTGCAAGTTGGAGGGACATTGTGATTCTGATTATGCTAATGATTATGACACACGAAGATCAACTATTAGGTATGTATTTAGTATGGGTTTAGGAGCTATTACTTGGTGAAGTAAAAGGCAACTACTGGAAAAGTTTCGAAACCTACTCGGTATGGCTTCAAGGAAAAATATCAAAGAGAAAATTAGTGATAAGGGAGAATGTTAAAGTTCATCACTAATTTAGCTTGATTGACCAATAATTAACTAAATGGAAGCCCAAATTAAATTAAACATGTGAAAATTATGAAGAAATTAAGAAAGTTTCTAAGCTTGGCGGCCAAGCATATTTTGGACAACTTGGGCAAGCAATCTCAATGCCATAAATAGGCCATTTATAGCTTTGGTTAAGCATCAAGCGGTAGAAAAATTGAGTGGTAATATAAAGAGCAAATAGTGAGTAGTAGAATATATAGAAGAGTAATAAGTTATAGTATTAAGTTGTAATAGTGAAATTTAATTTTATAAGTAAAAATATTTTTTTAGAGTTCACTTTACAAATTGTCTATTCTCTACTTGCTAAATTATTATTATCATATTTGGGTTCCATACTCTATAGGCAGAACTCCAAAAAGCAAAGTAGCTGCACACTCGAATTCAAAATTGAAACATTTGGAAGAATTTTATATCAATTCATCTACATCTTTCTTGAAAGCATAAGATTCTGTTGGGTTTTGAAGATGAATTGTATTCACAAAACACAATGGAAAATAAAATTTTTCAAAATCCAAATCAAAGGATTCTACATGTGCCATTAAAACTAATTCAATTAAAATATAGTTAGAAATTATACCTTTAATTTCTTATGTCAATTCTCTAAATTTTCTTCTTATTGAATTGTTTCTTATTGAATTGTCGCAAATCACAACAATCCAATCTATAATTGTCTCTAATTTTGATCCACGCGGAAATGAAGAATGATACTACTAGGGTATGCCTTGAACACGCTATATGTGCTAGCAAAGAGCGGTGTTCCTACGCTCCTTCTCTCTTTCTCCTTCAAGCTCCTTTTCCCTTACAAAAGCCATCTCATGTGTTAGAAGCTTTCTAAGGAGGACATTGGTGGGAATGGTGCTCAAATCCTCATTGGTTTCTTCTATACTCGCCACTCTTGAACCATAGTCGTTCATTGGAAGACTTCTCACGATCTTATTATTTACATCTTTAAGGCTTGTATATCTTCCATATTTCTTCATATTATTGATGATAGAGAATATGCGGTTTGTCATATTGGTGACGGTCATAATGCATGTAGTCATTCAGCTAGCAACAATTCAAAGAATACTTAGTCAAATGGAAAGGCTAAACCGACGAGGAGACTATTTGAAAAAAAGCCGAAGACTTATCCTTCTTCAGCCCATAAATTGAATCCTTTTTAAAGACTCGGTCGATAAGGGTGTTGACTATTTGAGTGAGAGAGAGTGTAAAAGAGGGCATCTTGTAATGGGGGCAAGAACTTTGTAATGAAAGGATTCTACTCAGATTCAGGCTTCTCAGCTGTAGGCTGTGAGGATTTAGGTGCAACTCCATGTCTCGGTATACTAGTCGCACTAGGATGTGAAGGGGTTTGAGTATCTAGAGAATTATGTCTCTCTGCCATGCTAGGGTCATCCATAAACATTTTTCTATAAAACTACGAGTTGACAAGAAACAAGTTCATATTAGAATTATATGAGACACATGCATATATTTATGCATGATAAACCCTTTTCCCACTTAGGCCTAGAAAAGCCTAAACCATGCTCTGATACCAATAATGTGACACTCACATATACAATATGAATAAGCCCAAACTCTTCTAAGATTTTCCTGTAGAAACCTTTATTTAAACTTTTAATGTAATTTCTACCAAAAATTCGGCAACACCTCCTTTAAAAATTAGACAATCCTCCCACTTACATGTCATAATTCTATAAAATATATCATCATCATCTCAACACAATTAATTACAATCCTCATGATTTTCTCCATGCTATGTTTCATATCATGAACTTTCATTAATCAGTTTAAGATCTATATCAATTCATATGCAAATGAATACTAATATAATAAAAAAATGTCATTATAAATGTGTACACTAAGTTCTTCAGGCGATTGCCTTTTGAGTACATCTCTAATAGCTATATGGTCGAGTGAGGAGGTGTTACAGGTCTAGTGCATGCTTAAACATACATGAAGCTTCCTGCTGCATCTCAACACCTTAGGAAAATAACTTGATCGTATAGAAAAACATCTAGGGAACTAATCCGTAGTTTCTTTAGATCCCCAAACCTCCAAAACTGATTCAAAAATAAAAAATCTCATTTTCAAACCCTTTAATATGTCTAAAGATAGTATCCAAAAACTCTAGGATAACAAAATTGAGTTCATCAAAGCCATCCAGGACCAATTTTGAAATCCAAGGAGACGCTTTCCCATGGGCGTTGGGGTATTGGTAGAGGTTGTAATAATCATGCCAGTTTCAGTCTCTTTACTTTGTCTTGTTGGCAAACTTGACAAGTTTTTATATATTCCTTCACATCTTCCTCCATCTGGAGCTAATAAAAATTTTGTTTTAAGAGTGCAAAAGTACAAAGAACTTTGTTTATGGATTGTCGAAAACTCCATGGAAGAATGATGCTATATGGATAATTATTGACAGATTAACCAAGTCAGCACATTTTCTACCCATCAGATGGGGGTGTACACTTGAATATTTAGCAAAGTTATACGTCAAAGAGATAGTCAGATTACATGGCATTCCATTATCCATTGTAACTTTTCTCTTCTAAGTGCATTAGAAACAGATTTTAGTTTGGCATACAGATTTAAGATGGCGCACATGTTCCATCCACTGATTTACTATAAATTAGTTTATCATCAAAATAGACAGCTACAAACTTACCAATAAACTCAAGCAACACATGATTCATTAATCTCATCAAAGTGCTAGGGGCGTTGGTTAGTCCAAATGGCATCACAAGCCACTCATACATACCATGCTTAGTTTTGAATCTCTCTCAACCTCTTTCTCTAGAGACTGTGCCAGACTCAATTTATCACATTTAACAATTAGCACATCCAATCCATCTTGAGATTATGCATTGAAATTTTGGAGACATTATTTATACGGCAAAACATTCCAAATTTTCAGAGATCATAAGAGTTACGTGTTGGTTTATTTCAATGGTATTGAGTTGCATGTGTATAGTTATAATTTAAATGAGGATGACAATGTATTGGAAACAAAATTAAATAAAATAACTAAATTGAAATAAATAAAATTTGACATAGTAAAATTAATTAAATTAGACTACTTGATTAGATTGTACATTTGGTATTGACAAGGTACATAATAATAATAATAATAATAATAATAATAATAATAATAATAATAATAATAATAATAATAATAATAAATTGTGTGGGCCCATACGGTTCTGTACGGGCCCGTCAACCCTCCCAATCTATTTTCTCCGCGATTTTATCGCGATCTAATCCAAAATAATTCTCTCATATTTTTGGATCTCATCCAAAACCATTTTACTTATTCTTTACAAGCCAATAGAGGATTTACTGCATATGTTAGAAGGAGAATATATCCACAATCACTTATCGGAATTATTACTCAGGAAATTTTGGCCAAAATATGATTGTCTTGAAAAAGGTTTTCGTAGACATATCTTTATGAGTAATGAGTCTCGGTGACAAGTACTAACATCATTTAGACTAGATATGACATAGTCAGTCTAGTGAGAGTTGACACTTAGACCATGATCTGAACCGAATGAGGTATAGTGAGGATTGAAAGATTCAAATGAAGCTCTTTATGGATAGTGAGTTCATTGATTTATGGGACACTATCTATAAGGAGTGGAAGCCACCAATCAAGAAAGTGAAAGGTGCAGAAGAAGAAATTTTTTGGAATGATTGGTCCAATGCTCAAAATAAATTAAATGGAAGAAACAAAGAGCAACTACAATTCTCATTGTCGCCATTTCTCAAGAAGATATGTTAATTCATCTACATCTATCTTGAGTCACTTATAAGCTTTTTAATGTTTGTGGTTCTGTTGGTCATTGAGTTTTAGAAAAACGATTTTTTAAAAAAGTTTTGTATTTTTAATTTTTTTTAGTTTTAAAAATTGATTTTAGTAGAAAATTGTAAATAAATATTTTTTCCATAAAAAAATTTAGAAAAAACAGTTTATAAAAAAAAAATTCAGTTAATTAAATAAAAAAATTCAAAATTCCTTTTTTAAAATATTCATCAGCAATTTCAAATATTTTTGTATAAATAAAGAAAATAAATAAAGAAAATTTTAGTTAAATTTTATCCACCAGTTGAGAGGTTAAGTGGTAAAATATTGGTAAATATTGAGACGGTTATAATTTTCAAATCCTCAGATCCAAAGGTGCAGCCTTTATAGGCACAGCTGAGCTGCCTATCAGAGGTGGGACTCCATTTTTGGCTGCCCATTCCCCTGCATCCAATTATCGCTATAAAGAGGATTTTCTTTAGAGAAGATAAAAAAGGATCTCCTTTTGCATTTGATGTAGACCGTGTTGTCCATCATCGAGAGGAAAAAGTACAGCTTTTGTTTTCCTTCTATCTGATTCAATCACATTCCTTCTCTTGCTTAACCAAAACTCTTCCCCTCTCTCTCCACATAATAATACAAATACAACACATGAAAATTTTATAGGACAAAACATGTCTCAGAATCTGCACTCCTCTTCCTCTTCTATTCTCCTTTCCATTTTCGGCCAATTGTAAAAGGTAAAGTCCTTTGCTTTCTCTCTTTTTTCCACATTTGTATTGTTTCTCTATGTCTCTCATGAATTTATTTGAGATTGTTAATCTTTAAGATTTTGATTGAAAGGTATACAGTATTTATTTTCTGTTGACGGAACTTTTTTTTTTTTTCCTGGGTTTTACTTGAACCATTTTGGGCTGCGGATCTATTTGCTTTTCCGAATGGTTTGTGCATCACTATAGCGGCCTTGGAGTTGTTGGATATATTAAGTTTAGTTTTTTGGATCGCCTTTTTTGAAGAACCGATCAATTTGTGTCCTGTAGTTGTAATATCGGTTTCAACTTGTATTGTTTTGTTGCTTGTTGAGACTATTTTTCATTTAGTCGTGTGGTTTTGAGAGTTTCGCCTCAATTTACATGGCTGTACATTATAACTTTGGGTTTTGATTTTTCCTGTAATGCTCGATTATTTATGAAATGTTCCGTTGTTAGTTTGAAATGCATTCCCTCCAATTTTAGAGTTGCACTTCAATTTTTCGTTTTTGAGTAGTATGTCATGTTATGTACTTTTGCATTTACAAAAAAATGGATTCGAATGTTTGCTAGAATGATACCATCAAATTGTGGACGAGGCAACGTGCAAATCAAAATAGAATTCAATCCTTTCTTTACTCCTATCACAACTTAAGAATTGGCCCTAGCTACTTGACTAGGTGTATCACTCACAATCAGGGGAGGGGGGGATTCATCTCACATTATCGATCCTTGGCTGCTAGAATGCGTCTCACAACAGAAGGGAGAGTAGAATCCATCCCTTCAAGTTCATTTATTAGAACATCTTCTGCTTAACCTCCATAATCATTTGCATTCCCAAACGGTCTTCTTGTGATTATCTGTCATTATCTTGCTCAGTTGTAACATGCATGTGTTGCTTGAGTAGACATTGATGCTCCTTATGTCTGTCCTCTCCACACTTAAATAGAGAATACGATACCTTTACCTTTAGCATTATCATTATTAAAGGCAAAAGGTTTCAAACTATTAAAATGGTTAGATGACAGTCAAGTAATTGATTTTATGTTCCAACAAGAACCTTCCTTGGCTGCTGGATCCCCAATTTGAACCCCAGCTTTTCTTGTAATCGGCTGGTTGAATCATTCTTCTACATCAAAGGCTACTTGTTAAGCTTGTTCCACATTGTGTATAGGCTGCCTGAACAATTCCTTCTTAATATCAGCCCTTAGACCAGCCATAAATTGAGCCAAGGCCTGCAAACATGTTCCACAATATGACTGGGGATTTTTAACTTTTCCATTGGTTCATATATTCAGCCACAGACATGTTGTTGTTTAGAAGTATACAGTATCTCATTTTTCGATATAATTGTGGGGCATATATTTCCCTTCTAGCTTAGCTTCATTTCTTCCCATCAATTTATTTGAAGTTGTCATAAACTTTTCCTAGATAACCCATGCCACCAAATTTTAGATGATCCGGTACGTTCCATCATATCGAACATTAAGCTTCAGTCTTCCCATGCTATATTTAAGATTCCATAGAATGGATTTAATTGCAATATAGGGTGGGATCAATCTTACTTTCAAAACTTGGAACTCCCTTGACTTTCTTGGTGATATCCACCATGAATTATTGCAGACGTTAATCAACATCAAATATGGGTACAGCTTGTGGATTTTGAGAGATAGCTTGTCTACTGGTGAGGCTGGAAATTTGCTTGATAGTATTTGAAGACATCAATTTATGCAACTCATCTATCTATCTTAGGCTTCTTAGCTTCTATTGAATATCCTATTATTCAATTGATGAATTTTTGTCTTGTGATCCTTTTTTATTGGAATCAACTTTAGAAACTCTGAATTTTTTATGATGGTCAAGATGGATATGAAATTAGGAATTGAAGCTCTGAAGGGGCTGGTGTACAAGAGAACTAAATAATCCAATCAGATTCTAAGGGTCACACCTTGTTACACACGATTTGAGCACAACTTGCTGGAAGTGTTTAGTTTACTAACTGAATTCTTAAAATATTATGGTCTCGGTTATTTATAGAATTTTGAGATGCAAGTCCCAAAATAACTGATCCTAATTCTTACTCATGATGAAAGACCTTTATGCTAGGCTAAATAAACAAAGATATGGAATAAAGCAAAAAAATTAAAATTAAAATAAATAAATAAAATTAATTCTCTAAAAGACTAATCTTAATATTTTCAGCAAACCTGGAAATACCAAAAATACTCTTTCTCCTAAAATAACTAGATTTAATAAACTAATCAAGTTCCTGCCACATCAAACAATTAGATATAAACAGAAATTGATCGTGTTATATCTTGCAATTTCCTAATTGTACTATGTTGATTTCACTAGATTGAAGTTCTAATTTACAAAGAAAGGTTCTTATGTACTACTATGAATAGGATATGTTCTGTCCTTTTGTTGACCTGTGTGAATCTTTGCAAATTGGTTTCACAACATTCATATTATAATTAATAGAAATATGAAATACATAAAATAGTGTCTTTCAAGTCTTCCCTTAATTGCCAGATCATTTTTGCTTAATTAAGAATACTAGTACATTGGAATATTCTATTTCTTTTTTAAAAATTATCTTTCTTGTTGTACTAGTTATGGAGAGGTTTGACATCTGGAAAAGATCATGGTGCAGTGCCTAGACGGAATAAAGTATTTGTGTGCTGCTGTTGCAAACTGCTGTGATGCTGATTCATATAAGCAACCCAGGGGCCTGGAAAATCCAGAAACTCTTGCAAGGGAAACAGTGTGTATGTTACCTCTTTTTGTTTAAATTCCAGTTCAGGATTTCTGGAATTATTTGTAGAATTACTCACATAGTTTTGGCATTTTAACCAGATGAATTACATTGATTATTTTATGTATGGCTTCTATTTATGATTTGATCTTCTTTTCCCCGTGGAATGCTTATTATCGATACATGAATATTTGGCATGTTATTAAGTGTCTGCTGCATTGCATCACCAATGTTATTATGCATCTGCTATATTCTTCTCTTTTAAATAAACTATGAATTAATGTTTATTTTAGTTGAGCATATGCATTTCTATATATTTCAACTCTGCAAAAACTGTCCCTATCAAAATAAACGTGCAGTTAGTGTGAGCGAAATAGAAGCACTATATGAGCTGTTTAAGAAGATCAGCAGTGCAGTGATTGACGATGGGCTGATCAATAAGGTAATTCAAATCAACTTAAGCTTCTATCCTGGTTTTATGAGGTCTATCCATTTTGTATACATTGAATGTGGAAATGGCCTATGTCGTTAGAGGCATTCCGAGCCCACTAAATAGCTAATATATGATTCTTTTTCTTAATCTCTAGTGCAATGCTTTTAGTTTCTCAAATATATAGCTGTATTGAAGTTTTCATCAATGGGATGCAGGAAGAATTTCAACTGGCATCATTTAAGACCAATAAAAAGGAGAGTTTGTTTGCAGATCGGGTATTCTTTTCATAATAACTCTTGGAGTGTGCTCTTTCTTTCTGTGGTCTGCCTTTGATACCCCTTTTTGATATATCATGCTCATAGTTGTTAAAGGCGCGCCTCAGGTTCAAGGCTCACCAGGCTCCAGCCTTAGCGCCTTCAAAACCCAAAGGTGGGCGCTGTCACAAAGGCGTGCGCCTTGGTGCACCTTGAGTCTAAGACATGGTGCGCCTTTGTGACATTAGTTAAATATTTGTTTTTTTTTTTTTATTTTTAGTGTCGGAAAATCTAAACTATTGATTATAAATTGTTATAAATTGAAAATAACTCTTAATATGTCTTACTACACTTAATTATTTCCAAAACATACAATAAAAAAAAGGGTTAGGGCAAAGAAAACATATGTTCCGGCCTCCACAAAGATAATTTAAACAACATAATTTAGACGCAAGACTAATTGTGTTTTGCTATGATAATTCATGATTGATAAGTGTTAAAACTTATTAAATACATTATTAGTAAGCTTAGAATTTTTGTATGTTTAGTAAGCTTAGGAGCCTTGTGTTTAGGATATCAAACCTTAATTAAGTTTTCTTTTCTTTGTGTATGTTTTTATTTTGTTATTATGACTTATGTGTTTTGAGTTTTAATATTTATAATATTATATCACCTTGCTTATAGTCTAATAATAAAATTTATAATTTTTTTCAATTATTTTTGCACTCATGTCACTCCGGCGCACGCCTGCGCCTTGCACCCCGCGTCTAGGCTCCAAGACCCCTTAGTGGGCCTTTAATAACTATGATCATATGATCATGCTTCTTGATCATCGTACATTTTTCATGGTTTTTACATAAAATTTATGATATTTGCTCTGGTAGAAGTCTGCTATTACGCCTACTTTTATTGCTTACAGGTATTTGACTTATTTGACACCAAGCACAGTGGAATACTAGATTTTGAAGAGTTTGCACGAGCTCTATCTGTCTTTCACCCCAGTGCACCTATTGATGATAAAATTGAATGTAAGTGTGCAACTATTTGGAGAATGGATTACAGGGAGTGAAGGGATACTGTAATCTGTAATTAATATTTGATGCATGCGGCTATGTACCTCTATCTTCGTTTCTTTTCCCCAAAATGTCCCGTGTTTTTCTTTTTGTTTTCTTGCTTGCTTTCTTTGTGTGGGGAGGGTTTGATGATGCAATACTTGGAGAGACTATTTGACTTTTGTTTACTGTCTGGTTGTTCATTGTTAGATTTTCTCTACATTCCAGGTTCTCTATTTCTTGTGATTTCATAGTGCCCCTACTGATGCATCTTGGATGCTCCACTTTTCACTTTTTTCAGTTTCATTCCAGCTATATGATCTCAAACAGCAGGGTTTCATTGAGAGACAGGAGGTAATTTTTTTCTTTACTCTGGTGAATTCAAGTCAAGATTTGTGAAATAACCTAGCAAATTCATCAATTAGATACTTATATTTTTATCAATTTTTCAACATATATTGTCAGCATAGCCATGCATGGATATTTACTTTCAGTGCAATTAGCACCTATCATTCATGACAGCTTCATGTGCGGAGTCAGTTGAGATTCTACTTAAAACAGAGCATCAGAGCTGGAGAAAGTATCTTTTCTTTCAGTTCCTAGTTTTCTGGACGTAGTCGTTTGCCGCCAAAGTGCAAATTGGACAAAAAGTTGTTGCTCAGCTGCACTGACCTTTTAATCAATATAAACATAAAACATATTTCCATAAGTGGTTAACTTGAAATAACATTGACACAGGACAAGCTTTGTCATGAAGACCTCTCTACAAAAATAAATAAATAAATAAATAATAATGCAGGATATGAATCTGAATCTGGTATGAATCTGTCAGATGATGTAATATTGATGTACAGGTGAAGCAAATGGTGGTGGCTACACTTGCTGAATCTGGTATGAATCTTTCAGATGATGTAATAGAGAGCATTATTGATAAGGTGCGTCCTTTATCTAGTTTGACTCGCAACTAGAGATTGCAATGACCTTTGTCCATGTTGCATGTCATTTTTATTCCATTCAGATATTCCACCACATGAGATATTTAAAATGGAGATTTCTGGTACTTTATTCCTTTTGGTGAAAAAAAAAGATATGCTTTGTGCAAATAACTTATTTTTGTTGATTTGTTTAGACAAGGTAAATCATTGTCAATCATCCCAATGGAAGGAAGCAGATCTCCTTGCATATAGCAGATGCCTGGGAATTTTCTGCTAGAGAAACTTAGGGACTACAAATTTTTGACCCAATTTAAGAAGTTGGAGTATATATGTTCTGAATGAAATTTTATGTAATCTTTGATATTTTGGCCATTTTTCAATTTGGCAATGAACTCTTCTATGAGCTTATAAGAAAGCATTTCTTTACCTTCTGAAAACAGTGAAGAATTTATTGGGAACGTCACTAGACAAACATTTCTTTTAAGCTCCTATAGGCCTCCAATTTATGGTACCAAGCTTGTTAATTATTTATTTTTTTCCTTTTACGAGAATCTTTGAGTTCTGTCTTATTTTGTTGTTCGGAAGAGATTGATTGTAAGATGAACATAGCAATGGTAATGCCATGTAGCACATTGATTGACTACTGTACTGCAAACTTTTGATCACATAGTTATGATCACCTAGAATAACCCCCCTGAGTGGATATGTTGCTGCTTTTATTTTGTTTTAGACATTTGAGGAAGCTGATACTAAGCATGACGGAAAGATTGACAAGGAAGAATGGCGAAGCCTTGTTTTGCAACATCCTTCCCTTTTGAAGAATATGACTCTTCAATATCTTAAGTAAGTTGCACTTGCATCACTTAATTATTTATTCATTTGGAAAGACAATGTTTATGTTCGAAGCTAACATCCGTCTCATCATTTTTTCTTCTTGTACAGAGACATTACCACCACATTCCCTAGTTTTGTCTTTCACTCGCAGGTTGATGACACATGAGTACCATACGCCTGTCAAGTTAAAAATTTTGTACAAGGATTGGAATTTTTTATTTTTTTTCCTCCCTTTTCCCCTTTGATAAAAGAAGGGATGGTGTGGTGGTTCTTTATTTATTTATTTTTCCTCCAAATCTGCAGAATGTCAGTCAGAGAATGTCGACTTTCTGTTTGGATTTTTAAGGACTTGAATATTCTCTCCTTTGTCCATGTTTAGGTGAGGCTTTTTAATTTGAATGGATGTGTTCAGCTTCAAGCAATCTGCTACTCCTATTTGTAAATTGTAGACTTTAAGAGGAAGAGCATTATTCATTGGCATTCACCAACTATATCTGACTCCCATGTTATAAAAACGAAATAGAAACATAAGCAAGAATTTTCCAAATTCCATTCGAAAGTTATTAAGATGGGTGCATGCTCATCCTCTCAGTTGATAGGTCTTATCATGTGAAAGTGGAATTCATTCGCCTGCTCCATTTCATTGTATTGCATTTTACATTTTAAAAGAAGACGGAGAGAGAGCATGAGAGACTATGCATGCTTCCAATCTGTGCCTAACATAGAAAGGCAATCCAGGGTTACGACATTAAAGAATTGAAGGATGCTGATGTTGAGGAAGGAATGGCAGGAATATTACCAAAGCGAAATCTAGCAGCAAAATGATATAACTCACCAAGTATTGCCTACATGATGAGAATCATGCCTGCCTTTTCAGCTCTAGCTATCTCACTTAGAACATCTTTAAGGGGTAATACAAGAATGCTTTTCTTTGACTGGAAAGAAAGGGAGAACACAGCACGTAGTTGTATAAACTACTGCAAAAATGCAAGATTATAATTTCAGATGCAATTTACTAGCACCTTAAATTACTAAGTTAGAGTGATACCTATAAGGATGTGACAAGATCAAAAACTTCAACAACGTCAGGACAAACATTTGCAATCAATCATATCTGCAGAATATAAATTTAAATTTAAAAAAGAAACGCTTACCCTTTTTTACCGTTTCTGTAAAACATCACTTGAGGTCAAGAAAATCTACTTTTTGAGGCTCCTGATCGATGTTTGAGTTAATAATTCAACAATAGAAAAATCACTTAACAAATGCCAAACAACATGCATGTATATGCAGTTTTAGTGGTCATACAAAATTGCTTATGAAAATAAGGAAATAAAGGATACTCAACTGATTGGGGATTTGTATAATGAAGCACCTGGCCATTGAAATTTTTAGGCAGAAGAATAAAAATGAATCAACACTAGCAAGCAATGAAATATTACATTGAAGATAGGAAATAATGAGTAAAATGGACAATTAAAAGGAAAGCAGATTATGACCTTTAGCAGCAATGACGTCAAATTTCCCATTAGATTTGTCACCAAGCATTAAAATAGTCATAAAAATAATTTTTTTTCTTATATAAAACGATCAAAATCATTTTTTTAGATAAAATGTTAGTAATTTATGCATGTAAGAATAATTTAAAACAATTATTTTTTATTTCTTAAATAATTAAAATTTGGATAAAGAAAAAAAAAATAAAAGCATAATTGGTCAATATAATTTATTTTTTCTTGTAAACAAAACTTTTTCCTAATTTTGTTTTTCTTGGACTCGAAACTTTTTCGTTGCCCAATTTAGGAATTACATTGCAAAAACGGTGAGATTGTTGGGAACAAAGCATAATCTAAAATTCAGCCAAACTCATTGCGACCGCCAACCACAGCACCAGAAAATGCGTTTTAAACTGATCTCCAGAATCAATATTTACACTCTCGCCTAACTGAAAAACTTTACAATCAATAAATATAGAAAAAAAAAAACAGAGTTCCTACAAGCATTTTAGACATCTCAAAAACTTAATTTTCTCTTGCCAATTATGATATTATTATGAAATTCTTCCCTCTTTGAAGAATTCCTCTCTGTATATCAGAAAATAATACCATTAATTATGAATGACTATCAAAGAAAATTACAAAAGAAGAGGCCGTGACACAGAAGAAATCAAAGAAAAATCACTTGAAAGGTTTGAGATTAAACTGTGCTTGTTTTGTTTTTTTTTACATACTTTATCTGGTCCTGAATAAATATGGTTTAAGTGTATTGCATTATATAATAAAGAAATGCGTTCAATAAAAATATTTGTAAAAAAAAAAAATTGAAATAAATTGGAAGGACAATATAGAAAAGTAAAGAATGGAAGAGACGAACTTCTTTTGGGCCTCTGAATCTGATTCCCAACAGAGATTCTCATGCACTTGAGGGATTATTTCGAAACAATAAATAAAATTGTGGTCAACAAAACGATTTTTCTATCTGAAAGGAGCTTGTTTTGGTATTTTGCAGTTTATCAGGAAGGCTGGAAATACGACTATGGCGTTGTAGCTTCCTCTTCATAAACAGTAATCGCCATTTTGTGCTTAGCGCTTTCTTGTTACTCACCCTCGCTCTCTCCAATGGGTTTTCCTTCTGAAGCTTTCTCTCTTAGGTTTTCTGTGTGAAAAACTCTTCTTTTATCTTCTGAGAGTCTGAAATTTTATGGCGATTAAGCATCTGAAACTTTGCTTTTTTGTGTTTGCCCGACTCTTCATTTCCATCTCCACTTCCATTGAAGGGGAAAAGGGGCAGAACCCAGATAGAGAAGCTCTTCTTTCTTTCAAAACAGCCCTTAAACATCCGCCTTCTCTGTCTTCATGGAATCACTCAGCCCCTCACTGCAACTGGGTTGGCGTTGGTTGCCATCAAGGTCGAGTTGTTTCACTCACCCTTGTTGGTAACTCATTAAAAGCTTCACTTCCTCCTTCTCTTTTTTCTTTAAAAAACCTCACTATCCTCAATTTATCGAGGAATCTATTCTTTGGGGAGATTCCTACTCAAATTTCGAGTCTAAAACGCTTAAAAAGGCTGCATCTGGGTCATAATAAGCTTTCAGGAGAGATCCCGAGTCAAATCAGCGAGTTGACTCGACTTCGAAACCTCAAACTCGGTCCCAACTTCTTCGCCGGGAAAATCCCACGAAAGCTTGGGAAGCTTGCTCAACTCCATACCCTTGATCTTTCTGGCAACTCACTCGTTGGAGATATACCGAGTGGACTCAGTAAGTTAACTCGATTGCGGAATCTGGACTTAGGGAGCAACCTTTTATCAGGTTATCTCCCTGTAAGTGTTTTCAAGAATCTTCGGTCTTTAACAAGTCTGGATGTATCAAACAACTCATTCGTCGGCCCAATTCCACCGGAAATAGGTTGTCTGACAAACCTCACTAAGCTTTTCATCGGCTATAACTCATTTTCCGGTGTGTTACAACCAGAAATTGGCTCCCTTTCACGGCTTCAAATCCTCTCTGCAACTTCTAGTAAGATCACAGGCCCCTTGCCTGAACAAATATCTAACTTGAAGTGGCTGAATGAACTCGATCTTTCCTACAACCCACTGCAGTCTTCAATACCGAAATTCATAGGGAGACTGGAGAAATTGAAGAAACTGAATCTGGTGTACTCCGAGCTTAATGGTTCCATACCTACTGAACTTGGCAACTGCAAGAATTTGACGACTTTGATGATTTCTGACAATTCGCTCACTGGGTCTTTGCCTGAGGAACTATCTGAGCTACCATTGCTTACGTTCTCTGCTGAGAGGAATCAACTTTCTGGGCCATTGCCAGCTTGGATTGGGAGATGGAATCGAATGAGTACGCTTTTGCTTGGTAACAATGAGTTCTCCGGCAAATTACCGCCTGAAATTGCGAATTGTTCTGCATTGACTTATCTCAATGTACGCAACAACACGTTGAAAGGGGAGATACCAAGAGAGCTATGTGATGCAGGGTCTCTCATGATGATTTATCTTGACGGGAACAACTTCTCGAGTACCATTGATGATGTTTTTTTTAAGTGCAAGAACTTGACCCAGTTAAGTTTGTCTGATAATCGGATTCAGGGCTCGATACCGGAGTACTTGGGGGAGTTTCCTAAGTTATTGGTCATTGGACTTGATAATAACAATTTCACTGGTGCAATACCTCTCAGTATATGGAGCTCCATCAGTTTGATGGAATTCTCTGCTGCTAATAATATGTTGGAGGGCCATCTTCCTCCAGAAATTGGCTATGCAGTTGGATTAATGACACTGGTGCTCAGCAACAATCGTTTGAATGGTACCCTCCCTAAGGAGATTGGGAATCTCACAGCTCTTTCTATTCTGAATTTGAACTCTAATCTGCTGGAAGGAAGTATCCCAATTGAGATTGGAAATTGCAGTGCATTAACGACATTGGACCTGGGGAATAACTGGCTCAATGGATCAATTCCGGAGCGAATTGCAGATTTGGCCCAATTACAATTCTTGGTGCTTACACAGAATAATTTGTCTGGCTCCATTCCTTCAAAACCTTCTTTGTATTTTCAACAGAACAAAATACCTTACATGAGCTGCATTCAATGCCTTGGAGTGTTTGATCTGTCATATAATATGTTGTCCGGTTCGATACCTGAGGAACTGGGTAACCTTGTAGACGTGGTTTATCTTGTGATTAACAATAACATGCTTTCTGGTGAAATTCCAGCATCACTTTCAAGGTTAAAAAATCTTACTACCTTGGATTTATCAGGAAACTATCTGAGCGGTTCTATTCCTCCACAATTTGGTCTCTCTACTAAGCTTCAGGAGTTATCTCTGGGGAATAATCAGCTGTCAGGTCCAATCCTTGAAAGCTTAGGCAGTTTGGGCAGTTTGGTAAAGCTGAACTTGACGGCCAATAAATTAACCGGATCAATTCCTCTTAGTTTCAGTAACTTAAAAGGACTTACCTACCTGGATTTAAGCAGTAATGAGCTTGGTGGTCAGCTTCACTCATCAATATCTCAATTGTTGAATCTTGTGGGGCTCTATGTACAACAGAACAGGCTTTCTGGTTCCATTGACGAACTCTTATCCAATTCTTCTGCTTGGAGGATTGAAGCTATGAATTTGAGCAGTAATTTTTTTGATGGGCACTTGCCAAGATCATTGGGTAATCTAATGTACTTGACACACTTGGACCTTCATGGAAATAGGTTCATAGGAGAGATTCCTCCAGAGCTTGGAAATCTGACGCAACTTGAATACTTAGATGTTTCAGGTAATAAATTGTCCGGGCAGATTCCAAAGAAAATATGTTCCCAGATTAATCTAAACTACCTGAATCTTGCCAGAAACAGTCTGGAAGGGCTTGCATCCACAAGTGTTGATTGTCTACTCCCCTCAAAAAGCTCACTTGCTGGCAACAGAGATCTCTGTGTGAGAGTTGAGGGTTCAGAGTGTAAGGGCACAATCAAAAACTTTGACAGATCTTCATTACTAATTGCCTGGGGACTCAGAGGGATTGCTGTTGGATCCATGATTATCTTTCTTACCATGGCTTTCGTTCTACGAAGACAGATCACTGGAAGCAGCAGACAGAGTGATCCAGAGGAGGTTGAAGAAAGCATATCAAGCAATTCCGTTGATCAAAAACTCTACTTATTAAGTAGCAGCAAATCAAGGGAACCTTTGAGCATCAATGTAGCTATGTTCGAGAAGGCCCTTCTGAAAATAACTTTAGCTGATATTCTTCAAGCCACCAATAACTTTTGCGAGACAAACATCATTGGTGACGGAGGTTTTGGTACTGTATACAAGGCCACATTGCCAAATGGAAAAACAGTTGCAGTTAAGAAGCTAAGCCCATCCAAAGCACAGGGTAACCGAGAATTCATTGCTGAAATGGAAACTTTGGGCAAAGTGAAGCACCAGAATCTATGCCCGCTGCTCGGATACTGCTCTTTTGGGGAGGAAAACTTTCTTGTCTATGAATATATGGTTAATGGGAGTTTAGATCATTGGCTAAGAAATCGGACAGGGGATCTTGAAATCCTTGATTGGCCTAAACGCTTCAAGATTGCGGTTGGTGCTGCGCGAGGGCTGGCTTTTCTTCATCATGGATTCATCCCTCATATCATCCACAGAGATGTAAAGGCCGGCAACATCTTACTCAACGAAGATTTTGAGCCGAAAGTTGCTGATTTTGGACTTGCCAGACTGATCAGTGCTTGTGAGACCCATGTTAGCACTGAGATCGCTGGAACATTGGGCTACATTCCGCCAGAGTACGGGCAGTGCTTTAGATCCTCCACAAGAGGTGATGTCTACAGTTTTGGTGTGATTCTGCTTGAATTGGTAACAGGACAACAGCCAACGGGGCCAGACTTTTCAGAGGCTGACGGTGGAAATTTGGTAGGTATGGTGCTTCAAAAGATTATAAAGGGGCAGGCTGCTGATGTTCTTGATCCAACAGTTCTAGGTTCAGACTCAAAACAGTTAATGCTTGGAGTGCTGAAGATTGCTTATAATTGCCTACGTGATAACCCTGCTGACAGGCCTACCATGCATGAAGTATTAAAGTTGCTGAAAGGGATTAATTCAATTGAGTAGATTTTTGTGTTGGGATTATGACAAACTAAGGTTTTGGCATACCAAATATCAATTATGACATAAACTAAAAAACCATCTAAGTATTATGGTGTGTGCATTAGTGGGAAGAGAAGCAACGGCTAAATATATTAGTAATGCAGCTATGAAAGGCGACAAACCACCTGCATGCATAAACAAAGATTCTAAGGCATGTAAAAATGCTATTGGCAAATAAATATCAGAGGGGTTGTTCTGATATCACAAAATGTCGCAGTTGTTCATTACTCCCGATTGATGAAGACAATGAAGAAGAAGAGGATGATGATGAATCCCTTAAAAATTAAAAGAGAGAAGCATTTTTTCATTTTTGTTTAGTCACTTGAGGAACATACTTCTTTTTTTTTTTTTTTTTTTTTTTCTGGTGTAAAATGGTGGATTATACTGTATGTTAGTCTTGTAATTGATTGTTTGACTACATTTTAATCAAAGTATTTTTTTTTTCTTTGAAAGGGAGAATTGTGTAAGTTTTGACTGAATGGGAGAACATATTATCCATATATGTTCAGTCGAATTAAGATAATATGGGTAAAGAACATATATTTTCTTAAGACAAATCTAAATAAAAATCGACATTGATCTCTAATATGTTTTTGGATCCTTTTATCTGTATATAGTTTTAGAATTCTGTTTGTTGATTGTTTATCATGGATTGTAGAAATTTCCCAAATGTAAATGGAGTAAGAAGGATCTTGCATTTGAAACTGATATGATCATATAACTTGCTGTCTCTTTTCTCAATTAGCCTCTTTTGAATTTTATGCATTTCTTGCAGACATGTTAATGATTGTGGAAGAGACTTAGACTTGTGTCCCATTTGCCAAACCTACATAATCACTAGGATAAGACTTCAATTTTCGGACCAAGCAGCTAGCTAGTTGAGAAACTTGACAAGATAATGCACTGCTGGATTGAAACTAGTTGATAAGAAATTTTCTTGTTTGATTTTAATTTTTTTTTCCTTCAAAAGTGAAATTTTTGGATATGAATCTTTTCAAGTTTGAGATAGTGAATTCAGATTTCTTCGCAATTGAATATTTCCTTGAACTTTCTGATGTTTTTTGGAGAGATGAATTTAATTCTTTCTTGAACGTTTTTTTTTTAGTTATGTCTTCTACATTAAAGATTAGGGTTTTTCAAAATGGAATTGGGGTTAAAAAAAAGGAAAATCACAAGATTTTTTAGTGACAGCTTTTCTTTTGTAGGCTCAAAAAATGAGACTTTCAGTTGTGGATACTTCTCCAAAATGTACATGCTTTGATCTTATAATGATTAGAGCAATTCTTCCCCTTGAACCAACTTTTTGAAATGAGTGAGATTCAAGATCTATTTTCAACAAAAACAAAGATTCCTGTAGCTTAGTTTTGTATTCAACTTGTTCATTCAAAACAGAAGCAATCTTGAACTCCTTTTGAAAACTCCGTTTAATTGCATGTGCTGTGGAATATTGCAACTTGAACTCCTTTTTGGCTATCTTCCCCGTGACCTCCAACTTGCTGCTAAATCCTAGATTATATATTGGATTTTAATCAGAAAACTCCAATATCATATTAGAAATCACAGGATTTAATATTTAAAACTGGAGTATGGTGGTTGGTGTCATTTAGATAAAGATCAAAGGCTTCAAATTGGGCTATAGAAGTCAATAATGGCAGCAACTAGAGTTGTCTTTACTCATGGAAACAGACAGTTCATGCCAATCTAATTAAAGGGCAAGTTGCGAGATGGTGATGCTGATAAAACCCACACCTTTATGACGTGTAGATATTGCAAGAATCACCACTCTTTTTCCACTTATTCCCACTCTAATATAGTATAAATAGAATGCATTGGACAAGGCTTTCATCATATCCCTAATTTCCGTTCTTGAATTTGTGCAGACACAAATTATGATGAGGAAAGAGACAATGTTGATTGCTTTGACATGGCTTCTTGTGGTGGGATCCATTGCCATATGTGCTAATGCAACTGCAGCTCCTCGCCTGCACGCATTTGAGCACGTGGTTCAACCCCAAGGTAATACTTATTTTGCTTTACATTCATGTATTAAAGCTCGTGATATTGCATTTTCACCAGTTTGGCGTGCTAATGGTTTGATTTTCTCTTTCAAGGCTGTCGCTGCTGCTATTTCATAGGGCGTGTTCCAAACTTACGCTGTGGGAAAGTGTGCTGTGGAGATAATTGTTGCGTCTGAAAATGCAGAACAAATAGAGATTTCAGGTGTAGGCCTGCATCTGTATCGTTACTCGAAAAAATAAAGGTTACCATGTCAAAAATAATATGAGCAAAAGAGAATCAATCTGCTTTCCAGGCATCAGTTGTACTTCTGAATTCACTTTTAATTGACAACAATAAGTCGAATGGCTTTGAGATATTGCAGATGCTCAAGACAATTCCTTTCTGAAAGCATACTGCAAATCACAATATGTACACAGACACAAATGCACAGAAAACATAAGAGAGATAAAACTAGGGTCAGTATGATGTAAATATGGGGCGATTCCATAAATACGAGTTTACAGTGTTTCGTACATAATACTGTTATACATAGCAATAACCTGCAATCATTTTGAATCAGTATCCAAGTCACTATAGTATTTCTCACCTATGTTCATCACTAATTGTTCTAAAAAGGGGACTTTGAAAAATCCACTCAACTAAACTCCATTTCACATTAAAATGACCCGTATCACCCAGAGCATCAAAATCCAAATGACATTCCACCTATAACATGATCTGAAACCTGAAGAACTTTTGGTATCAGTAACGCCAACAAGAAACCTGCAATCACCCATTGAAGGGTCAAGGAATGTCACCATACCAAGCCCATCAAAATCACAGCTTTGTGCATTTTGATTCTGAAGCTGATAGTAACTGTTGAATGTGTATGAGATATTTCCCTTTTCTCCAATTTCACTGCATGATCCCCCATAATTGAGTGTTGTGCAATCTGCAACACTACAGGCAATTCTCATGTGGTTTGCCACATTAGACAGATCTTTGGTAGGGTCTGCAACACACCACCTAGAAGGAAGATACTCAACATTCCTGGCGTTTTTTAGTAAGCTGTTACCCAGACCAAGGTTCAATGCGTATTTGGGTTGGCCATCGAAGGAGAAAATACCCCAATGCCTTTCAAAATTTCCTGGAAGTATGCTCTTTGCTCCTTCATCAAGTAGGCTGAAAAGATAAACATCCATGGGCGGAGCACCTGGTCTAAGAGGGGTCCCCTTGTTACGCAAAACATGGTATTTATATCCCTGGTTATAAGCCTTTGCAACAGAGAGGTTTGCGCTGATGGCTCCATCAGTTGGCCAACCCACCTCACCAATAACTATAGGCATCTGAGTATATCCAATTTTGCTAAGAGCTGCAACTAAAGTGTCAAAATTACCTTCAAACGCATTGTAGTAAACACTAGGCCCATCTGTAACAGGATGGGTACTCCCTTGAAAGAAAGCATAATCTTGTGGAAAATCTGTGCTCCCATAGAGGCTAAGAAATGGGTATATATTGACAACAAAAGGTGAGCCATTTGAGTTGAGGAAAGAAACAAGCTGGGTCATAATATCTGTTAACTCTGGTCGAAATGTCCCTTGTGAAGGGAGGTCACCTTCGTAGGCGTCGGCATTGCAAGGGACCACCAGCTTTACATAGCCAGCCAGATTTGCTTTAGCCAAAGACTGCTGTATATTTTGCAGGGCGGGAACTACATAAGGTTGAAATTGACCTGAGTAACTTGAGAGGAATGGCTCATTTCCTACAGCAACATACCTGTAATTGTCCATTGTGTGATAAGAGAAATTATTGTGAAGAAATGAGGAATTCCTACCGTATAAAAATGTAATATAACGTTTCAAATTTTGAGATGCTTAAATTTCAGAACTTTTAGAAGCATCTGTTCCTAATCTTAGTTAATGGGCTTCTGAAAGTTAGGCACTTGGAACTATCTGGCTTCTTAACCACAGAATTTCATTACTAGACTACAAAATCATATCAGACAAACAAGAACCTAACTGAGGTACATCCACTAAACCTCTCAAATCAATGGATGCAGCTTTAATACCTATCTACCCCTTCATAAACAGCTTCCCAAGGAACCATTTAACACAGAGAGCAAAAATAGTATCCAACTGACATGAAAGTGGCTCCGTTGCTCTTCTCTTTCTTACCAAGACACCCACAAACACAAGCAAAGACTTGTATTACTTCCAGCGATAAATGCAGAGAACTGAATGTTTAGTTGGAGAAAACACATGCAGACACACAACAACTAAATTTTTTTCAGGAAAACACACAGAACACAAACAAGGATATACTTCCTCTCTGTATTTTTTTATATCCCTCTCTTACACACAAGAAAGCAAACAAGAAAATGATATATTTCATTCTCTTTGTAACTAGACATTATCTTAAAGAAATAGCTTATCAAGGATAGGCAAATGCCAAATACCATTAGACGAGCAATGCTGTCTATAACCTAGGACGATGAGCTGTGCTATCTGGCAATGGAAGTCCGCATAGCAACCCACAGCTTTCATAGACAAGATAATTATTTGTTGAGGAAGTAGCATAAACCTCAGCTGCATAGACTATTAGAAGTTCAAACTGAGGAAATGCTATCAGATCAAAAGTTCACCAAACAAAAGCATCAAGTTGCAATTACCAAAATTCTACTCTGTGCACATGAAGATGAAGCTATTCCCTCAGCCTACAATTGACTATGCAAATTTCCAATGGGTTTACATAATTACATTGTACATCAGGTAACTGTAGCTTAATTGACAAACTATTCAAAACACGGTTCATAGCAGAACTACATATATTAGCAGCACTCGTACTCTATGATATTATACCAGAAAATTGTGCTTGCTCTGACCTTAATTGTTTACATTCTCAGACTCACAGAGCACAGATTCATAATTTTCACAATATATATCCTAAAATCAATTATTTTAGAGTAAATTAACTGGTAATATAAGACCTGAATTCTCACATAAGGTGGTCGACACAATATTGTCTAATAACATCAAGGCATGGTCAAGTGCTACTTTTTTGGTTACCAAGAAGGAGTTATTTCACAACTTATTCATAGGCACTCAACTGTTGTCAAACAAAAAAACTGGTTCCATTACCAGTAAAAACAAGATCTGAAAGAAAAAAAAAAGAAAAAAAAAAGGCAAATCAATTACTAATGCTTTATCAGCGACAAAACAGACCAAAAAGCAATCCCAGCTAGAAGAATACAAATAGAGAATAAAAAAAAGAGTATAAATAACTGAAGAGAGAGAGAGAGAGAGAAAGAGAAGAACCTGATATCTACACCACCTTTAACTACGTATCTGGAAACATTCTGGCGAACCCACAAATCAGAAACAGCAGTGGAGGAGGCAAGAGAAACTAACATCTCATTAGGGATCCCAACCATGACTTGAATACCGCTACCCATCAAAGCTTTCATCGCATCTGGGTCAGCGTCAAACAGTTTCACCTTCTCGATTTTGTTGTCTATCAACAGATCCACCACTGTCGAAGGCTTAAGCTTGTGGAAGGATAATGTTCCCCAGTTCACTCCTATTGCTGATTCTGCCACTAGAAAGCAGCCTGATAGCAGTATTAGCAGATAAAAAGATGATGCTTTGAAGCCTGACATTTTCGTCCTATAAAGCAAATAAGCAATTAGCATTATTTGCAGGCAGTTTTCCTTTCAAAATCAATAAACTCTGTTACCCACTTAAATTCAAGCCCATTCCATCTTTAAGGGAAACGGGTTAATAAATTGAAGGTGGCCGTAGTTATGGTAGTGGTGGAGGAGAGGAGGATGACAGGTGAGTGAAGGTAGTAAAATTTATAGAAGCAGTTAAGGCTGCAAGAGTAAAGTTGAAGCATCTCATAACTGTTATTGTTGCTTCCTGTTTATATAAAGGAAAGAGAGATTTTATATAAAGACTAAATTGTTAAAAAAAAAAAAACCTATGTAATTTTAATTTTGATAATTAAAATAAATGAATTTTTAATATTTTATTAATTTAGTTATTTGAATCAATTTAATAAAAAATTAATATTGTATCTGAATTTTTTGGTCATTATATTTTTTTCTCGCTACAATTAAGAGATAAAACAAAATATCGTTATTTTTATACTAAAAGAATATAATAAAAAAATAATTTTAGAATATAACAGTCTCTAATCAATTATTTCTTTTGATTATGATCGATAGTTATATTCTTCAGATCTTATCCAAAAAGTTTGATTCTTCCTTTAAGTGGATTATTTGGAAAGTTGATACGGTAGCAATTCAATCTAAATCTTCAATAAAACAAAAAAATTTAGAGCTGCCGCATATTTCTCGTAAGAGAGTTTAGACATATTGATATTATTTGTACTAAATTATTTAAAATATCTAAATTGATAAATTATTAAAAATTTATTTATTTAATTAAAAAAAATTGAAAATACATATTATTTTTTATAAAAAACTAAAAATTCAGTTTTTTTTTTTTGGAATTTCGCCTTATATAAATTAGGAAATTTAGTTCCATACACTATAGGAATATATTACTAAATTGAAATAATATATTATATTTTCAACCAAAAATAATATATTATAAAATTTAAAACTTCAAAATAATAAACACATTAAATAAAAACAATTAATTAATGAAATGTTTAAAAAAAAAGATGATTTATAATGTGATAAATAATACTTTTTTTTTTTGAAAGTTTAAACAAACACATTTGAGAATAATACTTTGAAAAAATTCATTTTATTCATACATAATACTAACTTGACTAATTAAGGAATCAATTTAGTTTATTATTTATTATGTATGTAAATAAAGATGCATCTACCTTATTGGAGAGGAAAAAATTACTATATAATAAGTTTATTTTTTTTTATTTTGAATCCATAATAATAATAATACTCTTAAGAAATAATAATCCTATTCAACTTTTTATTATGTAAAATTTTAAATTCAATGATTCTAATTAAACTTATATGTATTGTCAAAATTACAATTATTTTGTGTGCATTATATATTATAATTGGATTGATTCATTAAGATTTAGATAACAAAACGAACCAAATGTAAAAAATAAAATATTAATATTTAAATAAAATGTAGATAAATAATTAAAAAAATAAATCCATTTAGTTTAATTAGTATTTTCATTAACACAGATAAATTTTTACTCTTTTTTAATTTGTTGATGATGATAATGCACGTAGTAAAAGATTAACAAAGAGAAACGTAAGAGCTCAACTAACTTATTTGATGATTATATAGAACGAAATTCATGATTTTCATAAAGCCAAATTATTAAAAAATCTTTAACTTTTATACTTTAAACAACTCTAACTTCATGAGAGCATAATTACAAAACAATACAAAAATTTCATAATTTTTTTAGCAAAATTAGCGTAAGATGAAAAAACCCACAACTTTATTTTATGTGTACACTTGGGTAGCAATGATGAACGTGTGAACTCGATATTTGCATATTAAGATCAAAGTTTATTGTGTTGTGGTCAGATTGATCTACTAACATGAAAAAATATATTTAACTCGTTAATAATTTGTATCATGTCATGTTGATACGTTTAATCCAATATGTTATAACCCGTATATATATTAATTAGATCGTATTATATTAATTTTATAGGTTAATTGTATTAAACATATTGTATCGTATTAATCTATTATTAAATGAATTATATTCATATTTAAATTTTAGACATAATTAGATTATCGTGCAATGAATATATCAAGACACGACCTGTTAATACAAATTTTCACACCCAGTCTACATAGGATGTTTTAAAATATGAAGAAAAAAACTTAATTAGTAATTAAAAATATCACTAATTTCTCTTTTATCTCTCTGCATTTCTTTTCATTTCTCTCTCTTCAAAAAAATTTTGTTTCAATAGAATGAAGTGTGTTCGGAGAGCCATGGAGGAGTGCACATTTCTTGGGCTCGCTAGAGTGATGAGACAAAAATAAAGGGTATGCAATAATATGCATACCATATGAATTGGCACATAAGAATTTCTCCAAGTATGATTTCACTTTTTTATAACAGTCCCAGACTGCGTACAAAAATAAAAAGTCTCCTGTGATAGCAAAGACCCACAACCAAGATCAATAATGGTGAGCCTTCCACTATTGAGTTATATTAAAAAGCTTTTAGTACTACTGAATTTTTTTAGTTTCTTTTATATATGAGCAATAAAAAGTCAATAAATTAGCTGTTGTTTACACACAAAAAAAAAAACAAAAATCAAGAAATTGATTTCAACAAAAAATTGAAATAATTCTATTTTAAAAAAGAAAAATCTAAATTTTTTTCCTTTATTTTGATTTGTATAATTTAATATAAATATTTATAATATAATGAAAAATGTTGACAAAAAGGTGCATATAGAAGAAACGTAGATTTCTTTTTATGAAAAAGTCTCTAACCCCATGAGTGCATTTAAACCATTGGGTATTCATTTGACATGAATTGTGCAGTTGTGGTTTGGAGACATTTTATTTACGAATACAATTGGCCTTTTCCTTCCTTGATGTCTCAAAGGTTTAGATCTATCGATTTATCTAATAATACCATTAGACTTGTAATGTATAAGGATATATCTTAATTAAAAAGACCAGAAATATAATACATTAAACATAAATAAATATTTCGATCGAAGAATCGATCAGTATGTAGTTCCTGAGTTAATGGGATATCAAACAAGAGATGGAGATGGATCAATTTGGGCGGAGATTAATTTAATTCAAGGCTGCATCAATCAAGGGATCGCTGAAAGGCTGATTATATCAGTAGGGCCAACTTTCTTCCTCAAGCTGCTGACCAACTTC